>ML831128.1:31880-42111 GCA_009831015.1 Picea engelmannii
GGTTGCTAGAGTGCAAGCACTTTTGGGCTCTAGCAACATTTTCTCCCTTCTTAAGTTCCTAAACAAAACAATAATCAAGAGTCTTAGAATCAAACTCCTAAGGTGCTATCACTTTGGGGATTTAGGAGTTTGAACTAGGTAGGATTTCCTTCACAAATTATGGATTCAATTAGCCTTGTGAGAGGAGGAAGAACTTATGCTCCTCTCTTAGGGTTTTTCCAAGCAAGATTCTTCAATATGAACAAGTATAATTTACCATAACCATTCAACTATATGAAATGAAATTGCAAAATTCTACTTACTTCACCAAGATTTGACAAGAACAAACCCTAATTGCAACAACCTATCCAAAATTCAACAAAGGAGAGCTCCACACTTGTCCTCCAGAAGATAGTGCATGAGTGAAAGAGCTAATAACCCCAAAATAGAAAAAATTTCAGACCTTTCTCACTTCTGTGAGGAAAAATTGGGATGTTTAAATGAGTCTTGGATAGTCTTATTTATATGGGAAATCCTGGCCATGAAAATAATTTAACTAAAAGTCATGTATTTAAACAAGAGGGATGACTTCTTAATTTTCCTTTTAATTTACAAAAAATGAATTTTACATAAGATAAAACCCTAAAAAGGGTGACAATGAGCTCTAGGATGTGACGTCAAGGCCGGAGATGTGGACCATTGGGCCTCCAAATGCCATGTGCTACACTCCCATATGCCAAGTTCAATGAAAAATTATTTATCCCATAAAATCAACAAGGGATCCATCAAACTCTAGCCCCTAAGTGAAATCAAGGGCTAGAAGGGTGACATCTAGGCCTCTAAAGGCCATCGTCCAAGTGGATAAGGGTCGATTCTCATCATCTAGTCATACCAAGATGCCTCCAAAGGAAACATACTTCATCATCAAGGTGCAATTATCATCATCGAAGGGTGTCCTAGACACGGGGTCTAGCATCCATCATGTGGGAAAAGTCCTGCAAAGACAAACAAGTATGGCCTCCAAGGGTTCACAAGTAATATGAATCATGCCAAGTAAGCCAAATGTAATAGGAGAACCACCCAAACATTTGCATCAAACCCCCCTTTTCAAATTAAACACATTCTCAAAGAACTTATAAAATTTTCCCAATTTAGGTATGGGAGGGGTGTGAAGGTGCCCTATTGGGTTAACCAATCCTGAAGTCAAGGAATATTTCCCAAGGAGGACATATCTAAGCCATGTAATGAGTGTGAGGTGGATTTCAGGAACAATTCTAGGCATGTGGTTCTTGACATACAAGGGTTCGTATTGTCTCATTTATGGGTGCCTTTGTAGAGGGTGTGTTTCCCTTTGTCCATGATGAAACATTTTTCCAAGCCTTTTTATTGCCATTAATTGATAAAGTTTCAAAACATTGAGTACTATTTGAAATAGAAATTAAAGAGTACCACAATTACAGTTGAATATAGAAACACACAGAGTATAATATGCAATGAAAGTAAGGGACATCA
Source organism: Picea engelmannii (assembly GCA_009831015.1). Lineage (NCBI taxonomy): Eukaryota > Viridiplantae > Streptophyta > Pinopsida > Pinales > Pinaceae > Picea > Picea engelmannii. Next base: position 33,372 of record ML831128.1, read on the forward strand.
CAAAATGCATTTCCTCAACAAGCGGGACATTTATTAATTATGTGATTTCTTTTGTAGATCCTTCATTTTTTTGGAGAAGTGTTTCACTATTCCTAGGACCTGAGGAATACCATCTATAAGGATAATATTGGATTTTGTCTTTTTCCATCTAAAACACCTCTAGGCATTTATCCCCTTCTTCCCATGAAATGAGGTACAATACCTTCTTCGTTCAATGGAGCTGAAAACCCGAAAGATGAGAAAACAGGGGGGAGAAACATAGAAGGTGGTAAGCATGGAAGAGAATGTATGATGACCCTTCAAGGAAATACCCAGTAGAAACCCTTGTCTCGATTCAAGGAACTACCTAGTATCAATCCTTGTCTTGAGGGTAATCAACTTGCTAGGACACAATGACAACCACCAAGGTAAAATTAGGAAAAATGTATAATCTCCAAGCAAATGATTCATAATCAAGAAAGGATTATTTGAAACATTTTCAAATGCTTCAAATGTTAAAGTGACAGTTACCATGACACCAGACTTGTTACCTCATGAAGCAAGACATGTTGTCTTTTGGGACCAGGCCAATGCAGTGGATGTTTCTTTATTGTTGGTGATGAGAAAAAATAGGAGGGATCCTGTGGGCTTCACTGCTCAATCTGACTCTCGAAACTCCATGTCTACTACCTCTAGGCCTTGAGACATGATATTATTATTTACCCCTATCCCGAGGGGGTAACAGAGCATAGAAATAATTATACATCTCCCTCATAATGGGTTGTAGAAAGTTCCTTTCAACACAATCATATGATATCTTAAATGTTTTTAAACTTAAGGGGTCTTTTTTTTTTAATGTAGGGAACTATCACGACCCCACAAGATGTCTATTCGAATATTTTAATCATTCACCTCCTGAGGGTGTGTGATATCATGATGGTTCTTACTTGGATTCTTAGAAACACCAAGAATACTTCATCCAGAATGCACCTCTTCACCTAGAGCATACCCATACTTAGTTCTCGGCTACATGAGAGTCACACTCCAACTTTGTGCAACTCACTTGTATGCTTAGACAATATTGTTAATAGCTTAATGCTTGTTCATTTAAGCATCTATCCAAGACCATGAAAAACCAAGATAAGACTTATGAAACAAAAAAGAGACACACACAGAAATAGTGTGAGCAACATAAGACATGCCTAACACTCAGCTAAGTCTTATTATTGCAAAACAATTACAATATGAGAAATATCGTCTCAGTTTACAACATGGATAGAGTCATATGACTTTCCTCACCTCACCAAGACTCTCATACACATATTTTTCACACCAAGACTCTCTGTCATAACCACCTTCAAAACCTCTTGTGGTGCACCCCAAATGTGTGCCCTATTGCAGACTTGTTGTCCCTTCTCTATCATAAACTTCACCAAATTAACACAAACTTTGGTTCTTCCTCATAGCATGCCTCGCACAAACTTGTGTTCAGACTTCCCCAAAATATCCTTGTGCATCCCACCCTTGGCTACTTGTCTTGCATCTTCGCAACTATGCCTTAGTTCTTCCTTTCCTCAAAATTTCTCCCTATGCCTTCTTGCTCCAATATTCCTTCCTTGGTTGTGCACCCTTTTGATCTTATAAGGACTCCAAAGGTCACCATTGTGAACCCTTGTGTCCTTTTTGTGTGTCACACTCCTTTTCATGTGTCACACCCCTTCGCAAACTATCACACCCAAACAAGCCATCGTTCCCCTTCATGGACCCAGTGCACCCAAAGAAACATGTGCGCCCATCAATTGTCACATCTCTTTAATCGGTGCTCCCCATCCTTGGTTGTGCACCCCTTTCCTTGTGCATTTACATGTGCTAATTTATGTGACTCTTCATGGGTTTGTCTATGGGGTCATTCAACCTCTCCAATACGCCCATGCTTCCAAGGGTGGGTGGGTCCACTCCTTGGGCATGCACCCAAGTCGCCCTATCCTTGCCCAAATGTAACCCAAGTCTCCATAAATTGTTGCAAGGAAGGTAAGGTGTATTCTTCATTGGTGTCACACATAACCATCATGTGCCCAAGGTGATCCTACTCACACCCACATGTCTTCGTCTACCCAACCAATTGCATGCCCCTTGTGTTCTCTTTCTTGAATCATCCCCATGTCTACCCAAGGAGTGTGCATTCTCGGTGGGTGTCATGAGAGACCTTACATATTCCCCCACTCCAAGTTGTTTCTATCCCCGACAACATCAGTCGATATCCATGGTGCCTCTACACCATATCCGGATATCATCACCACTCAACAATTGTTGTCTCCTCAACTACAATCATTGAGGAAAACTCCCCTTAGGAAGTTACATGAGTCTACAAAGTGTCGTGTCTCGGTAACTTACTGCTACTTCCATACTTTGGCTTGTCTTCACATGCTTTCGTGTGTTGGATCCCCTTGTGACTTCGGCTAATTGGGTAGTTGTTCCAATCATCATGCATTTGTCTCAACAACTCGCATCTTCACATTCAAACATCCTTTTTTTTCCACAAACTTGTCCCATTCACAACTCCTCATTTCCTCCAATTTTTCATGTCACACAACTATTTTCCCAACAAACTTCACCAAGGACCCTCCTCAAAGTGCCCTTTAGGCCTCATTGTATCCCACCACGACAGTGAGTCAATGTGTTATTGTCTAGTTTGAAGGTGAAGGGAAGTGGATGGTTGGGCCATCTCCCTCATATCCAATATGTCCCAATGTGATCGATGAAGAGTCATCGTACTTTTTCATTATATACATAAGAAATGGTACACTTGAACCGATTCTTCCTTCGCACTCCTTAACAAGTCGTTCTAGCTCAGGGTCATATAGCCACTCACCATGTCCAAGTTCACTAGAGGAGGAATCAACCTCTTCCTTGGTTCTCCTCCACCAAGGTTGTTGTGTCTCCCTCACATCCTCTTGGTCCACAGATGGTCTCTACTCCTATTCAATGAACTAGTCTAGCATCCTCAACTCTATGGCTTCCTCCAATCTTCGTTGTGATTCATCAAACTTAAAACAAAAATCTTCCAAATCATCCACTGCCTTAGCCATATATCCAACTATTTCTTCAACATCAACAAGCCTCTATTCCATCAAAACAAGTCTCTTTTCATTCTTTACATTACTTTTTCCAACCATCACTCCACATTGTCCAAGTTCTCCCCCGTAAGGTTGTCTACAACAACCATCCACAAGGAGTACATCTGCATACCCCCTTCCTTCCTCCTTATGGTCAAAATCAAACATCAATTCTACCCTAATAAAATGGCCAAATTTTTCATGTGAGGAATAGGTGTTGTCTTTTCCTTCTTCATGAACCCCTATCCCAACACAACTTTGAAATTATCCATAGGAATAATGTTGAAATCCGTTATTCCGAAACAATCACCAAGATTCAATGAGACATCCTTGGCTACACCAACGACCCTCTCTACACATGCATTGATTGTCTTGAAGGTTTTCTACATTGGTTCAAGTTGCTTCCCAAACCTCCACACCATATCCTCCCTCAAGAATTTATGAGTCGCCCCACTATCCACTATTGATGTCACTAATTTCACGTTGAGTTTGTCCTACACATAGTAAAGTTTTGCTCTTAGCTCTCCATGGATTCACCTTCCATGACAATGATCAAGACTTGAAAGACCCCAACAGATGTGTTTTCTACCTTCTCCAAATAATTCAACTTCTATTTCAAGGGACAATTCTTCACATTATGTTCCTTGGCACAAATCCAACACGAAATCACCTTCTTCTCTTTTTTTGTCTCTATTTTCTTAGCATTATCCTCACTTCCCTTGGATCTCTCCATCTTTCCTTTGTCATTCCTATTCCCATTTATTTGTTTCTTCTTCTCACCTTGGGCCTCCTCCTCACTGATTCTAGGACCTCTCTTGGGTTCACGCCTAAAGTCCAACAACTTGTCTGATGTGGTGATGGTTGTCAAAAGTGTCAACATGTTCTGGAATCACAACTCACTTTGTGCCCATGGATGTAGACCATTCATGAACTGGAAAATTATATCTTCTTCCAACATGTATTTGATCTCCAACATGAGATATGTGAACTCCTTGATGTAGGCTTGGATATTACCAACATGCTTGAGAGCCAACAAATGATTTCTTGTGGTCCATGCTTGGTTTTCTAGACCAAACTGTGCCTTCAAGGATGCCTTCATATATGCTCATTTTCGATCTTCTCAATGACTCTATCCACTTCCAAGTCCTCCACCATAGCTTAATAATCCTCGTCAAGAACATCACAATAAAATTGACCTTGGCTTCATCTAAACTTCCATTCAATTGTTCCAATTACTGCTCAATGTCCCAACAGAAGTTTCCAAGAAACTTAGCATTGTGAGTACCCTCGTATGGCTTGGGTTCCTTTATCTTGATCCTCATAGAAAGGAAGATAGAGCTCTGTCCATTGGCTAAATATTATTTCAACAATGTGATGGTGTCATATTGGTCCTTCAACTTCTGTGTGACTGAGACAAGTGAATCCTATGTTTCCTTGAGTCTATCCTGAACTTCATCATTGAAGGTGTCAGTAATCAAGTTTTTGGTTTCCTGGAACTCCTGAACAACTTCATTGAACCCATGCTTCATATTTCCTATCTCAGTCTCCATTTGTTCAACCTTATCACCATGATAATGCATTGCATCTGTCATCTGCTCACCAGTCCTCTCCAAGATAACAAGTTGATCCTTCATTCTTTCTTTCTTGGGATCCTTCTCATTGTCACTACCATTTTCATGCAACCAAACCATGGATGGCCATCCAAGTATCATCACTCTACTTGCAAAGGGTTCATCCAAGGCACCTAGGAATTCTCTCCAAGACTTATTCAAAACTCTATGACCACTTATGCGATAAAGTCTATGACAAATCTTGTGGTTTCCTACCTTAAATAAGCACTCGATTCACCCTAATAAATCTATGTCTGATCTACTCAAGGGGTGTGCACGGATCTGTTCACAAGTCAGGGATTCGTATACAAATTGACGCTTCACTTCCATCACAAACCAAAAAACCAAGTCTGAACCTAGACTATTCCTTTGATAGGTCAATCCACCTGACCAAACCTTCACCAAGCCTATGCCCAAATTTCCTTTAAAACAAGTGTGCCCCACCAAAATATTCTCGGATACCACCTGTCATGAATGTGACAGTGTGGTGAAGAGCATTGAACTGTTCACCAAACAAGATCTAATACCACATGTCACGACCCCACAAGACGCTTATTCATATCTTACAATTTTTCACCTCCTAAGGGTGTGAAACACCGTGATGGTCCTTACTTAGTTGCTTGGCATCACCAAGAATACTTCATCCAAACTAGGCCTCTTCACCTAGAGAATACCCATACTTTGTGCTAGGCTACAAAAGAGTCACACTCCAACTCTGTGCAACTCACTTGTATACTTAGAGAATATTGTTAATAGCTTAATGTAAATGTGGATGAACCTACATAGATAAGATCTAGCTAGCAAAGGACATACACAGTTTGTAGAAAAATGAGAAAAGAAGGAAACGAGAGAGAGAATCAAAGAATTGTATTAATTGTATTCCACACTCAAAGAGTGAATAATTTACAATAGATATAGGCTAAATGAGTAACTAATGTTCCATAATAGTGATCTAGAGAGATCTAGACACTCACTGACATACATTGGAGTGAACTGCCACCTAGTCCTAGTTAATTGATCCATGCAATCATAAGTTAAAAAAAACACAACTTCCACTAGTATAACTAAGTGTAACTGACTCTAAATTGAAGAGTGTTACACGTCAAAATTGCTCAGCTGGATAAGTGTCGCACTATCCCTCTCAATTGTCGTAAGTGTCGCATCTTCCCCACAACTTTCGCAAGTGTCGCAAGTTGGTCACTAGTGTCGTAAAGGATGTTCAGACATACTGTCATGATAACAACACTAAGGAGACACTTATAACATCTCACATGACTGATTTGAAGGAGGAGAACTGATCTACTGAAGTCAAACAACCTTTTTCCATCTGAAAGCACCCCAAAAAACTGAGTTTTGGAGAGGAGCGCTCCCCCTTACACTATCTCGGAGCACCGACGCTCCCCCTTACACTGTCAGGGAGCGTTATAACGCTCCCCTGGCCCTTTTGAGGGAGCGCTATAGATTTTGAGAGTGTTGGCGCCCCCTAAAGCTTACTAAGGAGCGCTACAACGCTCTGATGGCCCTTTTGAGGGAGCGCTACCTATTCTGGGCGGTTGTTAAGCTGTTAAGATGAATGGGGGAAGCATCTTTTCATTCTTGGAAGGCAGTTGGATTCAAAACCCTAGTCCAGCCATGATCTTAGGGCAGATCCTCAACTGAAGGAGGAAAATCCTCACCTTCCCCAAGGATATCTCAAGATTGTTGAGCCTCTCCAAGGCTATATAAGCAAGCTTTCTAATGGTAAAAGAGGGAGAGAAAGAGAGAATCATACCAAACTTATGATCTCATGAGTGGTATGGATTGAAAATGGAGAATCACACCAAACTTATGATCTCATAAGTGGTGTAGGGGGAAGAATTGAACATATGAGACTTATGATCTTGGAGGAAACTTACAGTCAACCAAAGAAAAGTGATCAGTGAAGCTGCTGTTATCCAGGTTGTGGATCTTTCAGGCAAGGGTTAGACGAAGAGGACTTGACGAAGCTGTCACATTCGCATCTACAATTGTAAGTACTGATGTCGTTATTCTCATTAATATGACACGCTTGGCCTGTTTCTTTCTAGTTTGTGTCTGATGTTACATGAACTTGTCATTTATTGATAGATCTGTTTTCAAGCTAATGTCAATAGAGTAGGAAGTGGCTGTATCTTGTTTTGTCCGCAGAACTCAGTGAGGAGCAAAGAATTGGAGCGCAACTCGGAGCGTGCAAGGATAAACGTCGATAACAGGTACTTCTATCATCCTTCCTTCTCATGTGTTAGTTTAGATAGATTCGAAAGAAATCCAGTGTCCATGTTAAGCATTTTTCTGTCTAGGGTTAAGGTCAAGCCTTAGAGGTGATCTACCTGTCCGCAGGGAGATTTTCCTACAACAGAAACTGGCGACTCCGCTGGGGAGATAGCCTCAAATTTGAAACCTCTTGTTTGGATTTTTCTCCTCATTGACCTTGTTCTGTCCCTTGATTGTTTCAGACCTGGTTCACCCCTCTTTGATTAGTTTCATGAGTTGATTGGCTCCTTACCTTATCACACTCAGCATACTTGTCGAGTTTGAATCTCAATTTTTGAAATTTTTTGACATTTCTGGAGCTTTTAGACCCTGGCGCCCCTGTCCTAGTGTTAACAGAGCGCCAACGCTCCTAAAGGCTTTGCACAGAGCGCTATAATGCTCATTTCCCTTGGCAACAGAGCGCCAGCCTCTTTTTGGCCCAAAAACCTTCCAAAATTGCATTTTTTGGATTTTTGCCTCTGTGTTCCTCTGCTGGGTAACCTTGTGAGTCAGTCTTTCTTTCTTTTCAACCTTGATATCTATGTTTTAATTGAAGAATAAGAACCTTACTGTTAGGATCTTGTAGCCTCCTTCACTTTTTTCATTAAGTTTTTCCTGTTGAGTGGAATTTGAAACTTATGCATTGTTCTTCTCTCCTCATCAGCTGAGTAAAAACCTTGGTGAAGGTCAGCAAAGGCCTACAAACCTCTTCATCTTGATTTGAGTCAAGGTCATTGTTCTTCATCTTTTTCTTTTGGGTGTGAAGTTTTCTTTTCTCTTTGATTGTTTCTTTTTCTTTCGCTTTTTCGTTTTGATTGCTACGAAAGGGTGTATTGTTTGTGTAACTTTTGCTTGTGCTAGATTGGTTTTCATTCATACCAAGAAGATAATTACAAAGACAAGCATTGTGTTGTATTGATCATCACTCATACGCAAAAAATATAAAAGCATCTGCATGATTGATAGTGCATATCATAAGGTATTTGAAATTTTTTTTGCATTACATCAGGATTTGATTGAGAAAAAGAATCGTTTGAGGACATTCCATAGTTGTGCTTGTTAGTGAAAGAACTCTCTCTCTCCCTTAGCTAGATGTTCATCGAAAAGAAATGATTGCTTATCATGATTGATGCACTCTTTGGGTCAGAGTCATAATTCCATTTGTCTCACTTCCATGCACCCCTTTGCGTAAAGAACAACCACTAAAATCAACGCTAATTAAAAATTACCTAGAATTTTTCTTTGCTAGAATCCTCCACCAACAGTAGAATAGGTGTAGTACTTTGGATTAGGGCTGTGAGAATAACTCTCCAAAGTTTTAAAAAAAAACACTAGCATCCTAAGTTAGGGAGAGTAAATCCAGTTATCGTATAAGTCTGCCTGGGATCCCCCTCTCACACAGGGGTTACGCACGAGGTTGCATTCGGGTAAGCTACGGGGACTAACCCTCCGTGGTTTAACTGATTGTGGTGGTCGGATCGTATTATGGGGATCACTTTGAGGTAAATCCACAATTACTGCGTGGAAGCCTCCTAGTTGGTTTCGGGCTTGATACCCTGCCCGTACGTTCGGATCGAACTGTCGATTGTTCCCGCCCAGGGGCTGACTACGAATTGGAAAACTTAGTGGCCATAATCTTTAGGGTCTTACACAAGGTGACGGTGACGGGAAGTCTCACTGTACCTGGAGCAGACATTGGTCAAACTCACTCGGGCTCCTTGGAGGGTAAATCCACAATTACTGCGTGGAATCTTGCACCAAGGC
>ML831129.1:28808-39718 GCA_009831015.1 Picea engelmannii
AAAAAAAAAAAAAAACTGAATACTCGATCAAGTTATAAAACCTCTCATACGATGCAGTCTTCAATGAGTCCAATTTTACTTCAAATTGTTCTTTTGTCGTAAGAATGGAATTCAATATTAGATGTGGGTCCTCCACATCTCCAGTTGATCCTGCTAAATCAAATTTAATTAATTTCAAATACAATTCTCCTTTTTTAACACTTATAGTATCACACTCAGCCAACATATTGTTTAAACTCTTTATTTTTTTTAACCAACATGCCTTAAGTTTTTTTATTCGGACTGTAGAAGGAAAGTCCTCTTCTTTCCTCTAGAACTCGCTAACACTTGATACTTTTGAAAAAAGGTGGAAATTTCCCCTTTATAAAATTCTTCATCATTTTCAATATCAGCCTCAAGGTATTGCCTAAAATTTGTCATTCTTGAGCCTAACGAAACAAAACTTGTTGCCAATTCCCATGTTTCGAGAATGAGAGACATTATCTTTTGAATATTTTCTTCGACATACCTCCTAACGCAAACAAGTAGACTTGAGGTTCCTTTTAGTCTGGAGCTGGATTCTAGTGTTCCATCAAGACTTTTCCAAGGCTGTATTGTGGCAATTGGACTGGCAAACTGTGGTGGGGGCATTAAAGTACTCTCTAGTTCTTTAATTCTATCCTTTAGAATGGCATTTTTGTTCTCCATATCTCCAACCAACATTTTTAGGGCTTCTCTTGTAGCTTCATGAATTTGTACAATTCTATAAGGTGGAACTCCATTTCAGTCGAGTTCTGAGCTCAATTTTCCTTGAACCTTTTTATTTTTTGCATGGATTTTCTCAATGAACAATTTTCTTTAATGTTTTTCAAACATGGCACTGTGCAAGGTCATGGATTCCTCTTCAAATACAATTGGCTCATGTGTGGCCAATTCTGTTGCAATTGCTTTGCTCTCTTGAATCCTCTGTTCTTCGTATGGAAGTTCAATGTATTCAATATTCAAGTCAAGATCCATATCTTCAAGAACAATTTCTTCTTCAGGTACGCCTTCACTTTCTCCTTCCTTATTTATTCCTCTTTTCCTTTTGCTAGTTACTGGAAGTTTGTGGGGTCTTTCCAGATTTCCCTTAGGAGGGATTTGTTCACCTCAATCGTCTGAATTATTCATCGATGACTTCCTTTGCCCTTGAATTGTAAACTAGGATTTTTGTTTGAGTAGGCCGCTTTTTTGAGAAATTTTAGGAGATCATGAAATTCTCTCGTTCACGACTCTTCCTCGCTATCTATGTTGATCAAAGGTACTAACAACTATTTTGATAACCTCTTTTTCTTTCTCATCTTGTAGTATTGGGGGGTTTGTCTATCACCCTCTTCTTCTCAAAATAGGAATGTATTAGCAAATGACACATTGTACCTGACAGATGTCATGTGTTTCATAAATAATTGGCTAGGGTCAAATCCATTGATTTCATTCACTTTCTTTAGATTGAACTAGTCAAACTGGTCAGAGATTGCATTGATATATGTAATGTTTTTCACCATTATCTCCCCAACTTTCCATTGCATAGGAATGAAATGTATTTTCCTCTTTTCGTTAAAGAAATGTGCCCAAAATTTATATTTTCTGCATACTTCATTAACAAATATCTTATCTGAAACATAATATGGAAAATATGAGGGTTTCTCACGAGAGAAATAAAGTCTAATAACATTAAAATTCAGCATTGCTTCAAAGATTCCTCTCTTATCTAAGAAGGATGCTACTTCCAAAGACAATCCAAATGTGTTTAGTCCATGAATATTTTTTTTGAAAGAATAAATGAATGCATTATTTACTTTGTAAAAAAGGTATGTAGCCTTTTGTTTCCATAAAGCGAGAGACCACATCTGAACAAGGTCGAGTTTACAATCGGCTTGCTTAGCCAAAGCAAAGTCTTTGAAGATCTGATAGTATGTAATGGAAAAAATCAAGTATGAGGACATGTAGAACTTTTTGTTCTTTCTAAAATTTTCCAACTAAAAAGATAATTCATTGGAGATAATATTTCCCCAATCAAATATTGTTTTTTCACGAATTGAAAAGTACAATATATACAGAGCGAGCCTGGGAATAGTAGTTGTAGACTTTTGTCTGGCTACTCTAGCCAATAACCATGTCATTTCTCGATGGGTATTTTTTAATGAACTGATCTGAATGCTTGAAAGGTCCTCTGGAATAATTGTTGGGTCCTTAAGATATTCTCGTAGAAGCTCCAATCCTCCATTTTTTGTCTTCAAAAATTCATGGGCTTCAATGCCTTTGAAAGTCATCGTTAGTTCTAGAAGTCCAAGCATCCTCTTGAAGAGTGAAGGTGCTAAGGAAATAAGAGACTCCTCTTGCAACTAAATTATTCTCTTGTTCTTGTTGAATTTATCAATGCAGCATGAGATCAACTCTTTGAAATTGTAGACTTCTGGAACACAACCTGCTAGAGAAATTCCTAAGTCCAAATATGGTTTGAATTCCTCTCTGAAAGTGGTAATGAAGAGTAATATATGTATTCCCTTGAACACTAAAACCATTGATCTTCAAGTCCAAGTAGGTTGATGGTATCTCCACAGAAATGTTCCTTTCTCCAGGTTGTCATATTTAATCAAGTTGACAGATTAATGTATAGTTCTTTTCAAAGTAGTATTATCGAAATAAAACTTGTTTACCTTAACACTCTTCGGGGCTCTTGGCTCAAGGATCATTAATACAAATTAATATTGAAATTGATGAGGAATTTTATCAAGGGAATGTGATAATAAAAGACATGGATCACCGCGAGGTGGTGGATAATCAGGATTACAGAATGATGGGGTAATTAAATGGTGGGGTGAGAGCACAGCGGGGCAGCGGGATCGCAGGGTCGGGGATAATATATGGATGAATGATGAAATCACCATAGACTTGTTGGCCCGTGATAATACTTTAAAAAATTGACTAAGTGTTGATAGATAGCGGGGTTGTAGAAAATCAACACTACTACATATGGGGTCAAAATTCGACAAAATCTTTCAACAATAAGGATAAAATTAATCATATCGTCGCAAATTATGACAAAATTATTAAAATGGTAATCATTTTGTTTCTGGGTTCCCCGGTGTATGTTGTACTTGTGAAATACTTTTACATATGTTGATCTTACAACGATAGTTCGTCGATGTATCGATGTATATAGGTAATTCCAACTACTTGTTTGAAAATTGTTTAACGGTCACTGACTTGGTCAACTTTGACATAGTCAACGTTTGTCGAAAGATCGATGGTGGTTAGTGATTTTGACTATTTTTTTGTAGGTGCGACGGTTATAAAAGTTTTTTCTGCTCATTGTTTGTTGCATGAATTATTAGTCTTTTTTCTATGCACTACTTTCCTCAAATCCAAGTCTTGATCTGCAGAGCTTGGATTTTGTACTTTGAAGGTTAGAAATTTTTAATATTTCTTTGTCTCCTTTTAAATACCCACATTGGATCCCAAACCCTTAGACCCTCTTTTATTTGGGGACACAAATTACTGCCTAGGAAATAGGTATGAACATTTCTACTCAATTCGATTTAATTACTATACAATTTGTCTGAGTTCTCTTTTATTGGTTGTTTTTATTACTTTCTTATAGTGAAGCTTTGGAAATTGTGTGGTAAAAATGTATGGTTTTGATTTCTTGATTAATTGTTGACTATCGTTATAACCTTTAATAAATCTATGACAACAATGGCTTAAGTCTCTAGTACATATGGGGTCAATATTCGATGACATTTGTACCATAAGAATATATTTGTATGTTGTACTTATATTGCCTCAGTGGATTTTGTTGTAAATATAGGAAATTGCAATGTTAAGGATCACACCTGGAGAGAGTGAAAGGACACTTTCTAAGTTAAGGGAGGCATTAGAGCACAGGGTGATGTGAAATGTTATTTCCCTTGCAATCAATGCAGGGGCTTTAATAGAAGAAGACTTGTAAGAAAAACAATTGAAATACATCGTTGGAGGTATGGACATTGTGAAGAGGGGTATACATATCGTACCCTCTTATATATAAATACATATCGTACCCTTTGAAGGTTAGAAATTGTGAAGGTATACATATAATGACATCATACCCTCTTTCCTATGCAAGAACAACCCTATATCCAATTCGTCTTACATCTGCATGACCAACAACCTACATCTAAATATTTCTCTAAAGACTGGCTATCCTACGATTCATTCATTAGCCTTTACAACCTTACAATGCACATATTTATAGGCTTTACAAAAGGAAAAACCCTAAATACTTGGCGCCCAAAACGGTTACAGATCCCTGTAGATCATTGGCTACAAATCCCACAAATCTCAGGATTTTGTTACAGTCGACTCCAAGTTGTATTACCAGTTGACTACTAGTCAGACTTTATTCGGTCTTCAGTCGATCACCACACATCTGCCTGTCAAACTCATGTTGGTTGACCTCTTCAACTTGTTTTTGATGCCTTTACCATGTCGAAATTCCTCGACCTTAGACTTTGACTTTACCCAGTCGATTCACCTTGACCTTTGACTTGTTTTCCATCTACCTCGACTTTGACCTTCAGTCGATTCACCTCAACTAGACTTTCACTGCAAATAATGTGACAACCCAACATTCTCCCACTTTTCTTCTTTGATGAAACAGGAGATTCTTGAACTTTCGTTCACAAACCTAGAGAAGCAATGCCCATTTCCTCTCTGCACCAAGAGAACTTCACAACACTCATAGACTTGGTCAATGAGTCTTCTATTTTTTCCAATGTGACTAGTTTCTCCAGTAGCACCTTGTTACTTTCCACCATGTCTCTTACAAAATGGTATTGTACATCAATGTTCTTAGTCTTTGAATGATAAAGTAGGGTTCTTTGCCAGAAATATTGCCCTTTGAATATCGCAACTCACCTTCATAGCTCTCTGCTCAAACCCAATTCTTAAACACAACCTTTATATCCTTATCGCTTCTTTGCTTCCATGAGTGGTCATCGTGTATCCATCTTTTGTTGTTGACAAGGCTACGACTGCCTATCGCATACTCATCCAGCTTATTGCTCCATCGAACATCTTGAAGACATATCCATTGGTCGATCTTCGTCGATCCATATCGGCATCAATAATGCTATGTACATTTAATTTACCATTGTCACCTCTAAGTCTTCCTTGGTAGCATATAGCATAGTCCTTCGTGCCACATAAATACCTAAATACTCTCTTGACAATAGTCAAGTTCTCCTTTCTAGGTGTCGACATATACCTTCTCAACACTCCCATTGCATGGGCAATGTTCGATCGAGTGCAGACCATCGCATACATTAGACTACCAAAAACACTTGCATAGGGAACACCTGCCATGTCCTCTATTTCTTCTTGTGTCTTTGGACACTTTTCAGCAATAAGCCTTTCTCCCATAGGAATTGGCACCTTCACTGGTTTGCAATCCTTCATGTTGAATCGTTTCAGAATTGTTTCAATATACTTTGTCTGATTCAACTAGAGACTTCTAGTGGCTTGATCTCTCTTAATGTCCATTCCTAGAATGAAGTTAGTTGCACTGAGATCCTTCATGTCGAACTTGGAGGATAGTTGCTTCTTCAGCTCCTTTATTGCATCCATGTTGTTTCCAATCAACAACATGTCATCGACATAAAAATCTACATATATGAAACTATCACCTTCTTCCTTGGAATATATGCAGTGATCAACTTTTCTTCTCAAAAATCCAAAACTAAGGATGTATGTGTTGAAATTATGGTACCACATCCTTGGCGATTTCTTTAGACCATAGAGGGATATTTTCATTTTGCACACCAACTCTTACTTGCCCTTAACTACAAATCCTTCAGGTTGTTTCATGTAGATTTATTCTTCCAGGTCCCCATATAGGAACGTTGTCTTCGCATTCATCTATTCTATTTCCAGATCAAATGTTGCAGCCAGAGACATTAGTACTCTAATGGAATTTAGTTTTGCAACAGGGGAAAAAATCTCACCGAAGTCGACTCCCTTGACTTGGGAATAACCTTTCGCTACCAATCAAGCTTTGAACTTCTCGACTTGTCTTGTGGCATTCATATTCTTCTTAAATACCCACTTGCTACCGACGAGCTTTCTTCCACTAGGTAACTTGACTAAATCCCATGTCTCATTCTTGTGAAAGGATTCCATCTCTTCGACCATGGCGTCCTTCCGTAATTTACCCTCTGTTGAGTCGACTTCCTCACCGACTGACTTGGGCTCTTCATCGATGGCAGTTAGCAAGAATGTGGAACGGAATTCAAGCGGACTATACCTTTCGACTTGTTTTATTACTCTTTCTGACCTCCTTACCACCAGATTCTATTGTTCCACCTCTTCCTCACATTCAGTTGACTCATATGAATCATCTTCTTCGTTCCTCAGTTAAAACCACACCGTCTCAGGATTATTCTTGGTTTGAACAACTTCTTCAATCTTAGACTTACCTTTGACTTCTCCGAAGACCACATCTCGACCATACACTATTATTCTTGATGCAGGATCCCAGAGCTTATATCCTTTCATTCCTTCTTTGTACCCAATGAAAATACATTTGACTACCTTCTTGTCCAGTTTTCTCCTCTTTTCCTTAGGAACATGCACAAATGCATCATGGCCAAATAATTTGAGATGTGCAACCGAAGGCTTCTTACCCGACCATACCTCATGTGGAGTTGTGTTGACTAGCACCGATGAAGGAGACATATTCACCAGATATCTGGTAGTGTCGACTGCCTTCACCTAGAATTATTGTGTGATCCTAGAACCACTGAGCATGCTCCTTTCCTTATCCATCAATGATCTATTCATTCTCTCAGAAACTCCATTTTTTTGTGGGGTATATGGTGTTGAATTTTGGCATGCTATGCCACACTGATTACATAAATGATCAAATTATTTTCCACATAATTCACCACCGTTGTCAATTCTCAACACCTTAATCTTCTTATCTGTCTGGTTTTCTACAAGAGCTTTAAACTCTTTAAATTTCTCAAAAACCTATGATTTCTTCCTTAGGAAATATATCCATGTCTTCCTAGAAAAATCATCTATGAAGGAGACATAATACAGGGATCCACCAAGTGAAGGCACTGAAACCGGGCCAAACACATCACTAAGTACCAATTCTAGAATCCCATTTTCCCTTATCACTCCAGATGGGAACCTCACCCAACTTTGTTTTCCATATATGCAATGTTCAAAAAAGTCGAATTCTAAACCACATTCAGGAAAACCTTCAACCATACCTTTGATTTGCATAGCTCGAAGTCCTTTTTATCCAATTTGTCCCATCCTCTCATGTCATAGCCTGGTCGAGTCGATTTTATCATGTCATGTCGAGTCGGTTTGTACTGACTCATCCTGAGTTGGTTCGAGTTGATTTGAAGTTGAGTCAAATTCAGAATAAATGATGTTGTTGCATTCATTCGATTTGACATTCCCTAACGGTTTGCATAGGGTTCCAATCTGAACTTATTTCATTAAGACTATCGCACCTCTGACCATTTTGCATGAATCCTTTTGAAACAGAGTGTGTACCTTTGCGTCACTCATCTTACTGAAAGATATCATATTTATTTCCAAACATGGAATGTGTAGCAAACTTGGAAGGGTTCTTTTCCTCCCATCCTGCAGTATCAGTCGAACTCTTCCTCGTTTGACAATTTTGGTTGTTGAGTCATCCCCCAAGAACACATAACATTCACCATATCATTCATACTCGCAGAACCATTCTCTATGTGGTGCCATATGATAGGATGCTCCTGATTCTATCAACCAAACACCTTGATCTGACTGTGTACTATTTGACTCCAGGTACACATCACCTCCCTTATATGGGGTTGTCTTTCTCTCATTCGACTACTTCTCGTTGGGTCCCATACTGACTTCCATCGCCCTCGACTTATAGTCCTTTTTGTAATGCCCAACTTTACTGCATTTCTGGCATCTTCTTGTTGAATGAACCAGGGATTTAGATCTACCCTCCTACTTAGAATTTCTACTGGAGAATTTTCAATTATCTCTTTCAATCAGTCGACCTCTCACCAATAAAGCATATTTGGTCGATCCTTCCATGTTTTTTCTTCTCATTTCTTCTTAAAACAGAGAAGAAACCACGTCTTCTAACACTAGTGTGGTTGTATTACTCCCTATAGCCATGACTAAGCTATCCCAGGAGTCTGACAAAGAACATAATAGGATTATACACTTCTCCTCCTTAGTGATTTTAATATCCACAGATGATAACTGACTTAAAATGGTGTTAAATGAATTTAAATGATCAATCACCGAACTACCATCACTCATTCTCAAAAGATATAGTTTATTTCTAATAAATGGATTATTTACCAGAGATTTCGACTGGTATAATCTTCCCATCTTGTCCCACAGTTTCTTGGTCGAATATTCACATAAGACATTCAGCAGTACCAAATTTTCAAGACAAAGTTGAATTGTACTTCTTGCTCTTCTTTCGATTTTCTCCCATTCTTTCATTGGCATGCCTGTCAGTTGGGCACCTGGACAGATCGTTGTCCATTGTTTTCGATCTACAAGAAGATATTCCATTTTAAGCTTCCAAAGCTCGAAATTATGGCCACTAAATTTTTATATCTCTATCCTTGAGTTGCTCGCCATTCTTTACCACGATCTTTAACACAATTTATGACTTACAACTCTTACTGTACCTAGGGTTTAGTTCTCAAATTGAAGATTGGTAAATCAATATCTAATACACTTGTCAAATAATAACACATCCCTGATACCAATTTTCAGGAAATGGGAGACACTCCCACACTAAACCTAGTAGAGGAGAAGAAGAATTTAATCATGAACATAAATGACAAAGAAATCACACATTACACAGATATTTTACCCTAGAAACCCAAACCAAGAAAACCATCATTCCTTGAGCATTTCTCTCTCTTGTTGTATTATTCAATCTGAATAAAAGATTACATGTCTAACCTTGGTCAAGACCTAAGACACAATCGGCATCATACCCTCTTTCCTGCGCAAGAACAACCCCATATCCAGTCTAGCTTACATTTGCATGACCAACAACCTGCATCTAAATATTTCTCTAAACATTGGTTATCCCATGATTCATTCATTAGCCTTTACATCCTTACAACATGCCCCTTTATAGGATTTACAATAGGAAAAACCCTAAAGACTTGGTGCCCAAAAAAGGTTACAAATACATGCATATCATTGGCTACAAATCCTGCAAATCTCAGGATTATGTTATAGTCGACTCCAAGTCGTATTACCAGTCAACTACTAGTCGACCCTCATTCGGTCTTCAATCGGTCGCCACACGTCTTTCTATCGACCTCATGTTTGTTGACCTATTTGACTTTTTTTCCATTCCTTTACCATGTCGAATTGCCTCGACCTTCGACTTCAACTTTACCCAGCCGATTCACCTTGACCTTTGACTTTTTGTCGATCTACCTTGAATTCGACCTTCAATCGATTCACCTCAACTAGAATTTCACTGCAAAGAATATAACAACCCAACAATATGGATATTGAAGATCAAGTCAATCCTATGGAAGAAGTTGAGACCAATAATATTGTTGAGTCGGATGATGGGACAAATAGATTGATCCAAGACATATTTGCTTTTATTGATGAGGAAAACTTTGATGATATTCATTATGTACTTCTTCTTGAGAAGGCACAACAACCCCTTTATGAAGGCTCAAGAACAAATATTCTCTTTGTTATAATGTTGTTGGTGAACTTGAAGGTATTGAATGGTTTGTTAAACACTTGTCTCACACAGATCCCAAGGTACATAGTATAATTCGTCATATAATATACATAAAGGTCGACTTGTTTTTCTTTATTTTTAGTGTCAATTAATGTGTAAATTAAGGATGCAATATTTATGATTACTATTATTTACATTAACTAGTTATTTTTTATGTTGTATATTGTTAGGTGATTTTTTCTTACCATCGTCAAATAATTTACCTCACGCATACCGAGAGTTGTGTGCCATTATGAAAGATATTGGAATGGAGTATTAGGCTATTGATGTATGTTTGAATGATCATATTATATATTATGGACAATGTTATCACGCAATTTGTACTTATGCCAAATTCCAAGATAAGTAACTCAAATTGGCATAACAATGGGATAATGCACCACTGTCACCTCAGTGGGAAATCCCCACTTTTAATGATGGATGAGGTCCAACCTAGGGGAGGCATCCCTGGTAACCTAAAGGGATGGAATGTTGGATCATGTTGTCATTAATGCCAATGGTTTGATTATTTGGGAGATTGTTGGATCATATGTCATTGAAGTAAATGGTTTGGTTTGATTGATGTCATTGATTGATGTCAAGTAATTGATCGATATGATGCCCTTGATGAGAATGATAAATGTCCAAGTGGAAACCAATTGATAAAGATGGATCATTGATATGATTCCCTTGATGAGAATGATATATGTCCAAGTGGAAACCAATTGATAAAGATGGATCATTGATATGATGCATTGATGAAGATGGATCAATGAGTTGTCATTGATACATGATGCATAGTTGATATATATGATGCAGTGGTGAATTGATGCAAAGATGAATCATTATTATCTTATCATGGTTGATAAGGTGCACAAATGGATGAACTCCAAAGTGGTCCCCTTATGGTGAAATCCCTCATGGGAAGACACTTTATGGATTGAGTTATCCTAGAAGAACGGTTGGAGGACCCATGCTTGCATGTGTATTAATGAGATGAAGATCAATGAAGTTGTTGGTGAAACTATCCTAGATGGATAGTGCTTGACATGCCATTTCCGGTGGTATGTGGAATGTCACATAACTCCTCACGGTTTGAGAGTTATGGCTCTACGAAGTTGAAGGA
>ML831129.1:64747-78717 GCA_009831015.1 Picea engelmannii
AATTGAGATCTCCCTCTCCCTTGACCTCTTCTCGGTGCTGATTTATGGATCCAACCTTTCAAACGGTGTGCACGCGTGGGATCGTGGCATCCATCTTCAAATTTGTGCATGAGATTGGATTGAGCTAAATTGTGTCACCTCTGCAAGTCATAGGACCGATCCTCATCATGATAAGAATTTGTTTCTTGATGCGTACAAACCTCTTCAAAGAAGACTCCCATTTGTATTTGCGGTGCCACGGGATTGCCATCTCCGAATTTGGCCTACATTTTCAAATCTCTCACGTCCTTAGACATCAGAGGAGTGGGAACCACGACAGACTTGTCCTTGGCATGTGTCACAGAATCAGTGATACCCTTGCTACAACTGGAAACACTATCGTGGATGCATCATTGATGAACGACGAACCCTTGGACTCTGCTCAACACTGCAGAAAAATCTCCACCAAAAGAACTCTTAGGCCCTTTGGAAATCTCCACGCATCAACCGTAGGGAATGACATAACCGCCAGGGGATTTGTCGTCGAAGGACGAATTGAATGAGCCTGTTTTTCACTGGTCCCTCGATTTTGTTCCTTTCGCCAAGGGATTATGGGGTTTCAAGTTCAAATCGCCCGAGTGCAATTTCTTAGCCCGACTCTCGACTCCATTGCCAGGTTCACAAACGCCATTGGAGATTTATTTATCCTAAGTTTTTTTTTTTTCAACCAAAACAAAAACTTTTATATTGTTATTCCATTAGAATCATAGATAAAAATTACATCCACATATTGGCTATGTTAACTTCAAAATTTGTTTTCCAAAAACTACACCTTGACCTATCCTAAGGATTAATTATCCCTATCCTAAGTTGTCGTCCCTAGTGGATTAATTATTATTGTATTAAATGAGTAAATTCAAAAATTGTTTTCCAAAAACTACATCTTCACCTATCCTAAGTTGTCACCCTAGCGGATTAATTATTATTGTATTAAATGAGTAAATACTTTACATGTAAAAGAGTTTGTGTTTTTGGAAGTTAATAGCATAATAGTTTGCCAATTTAATGTGTTTTGGAGGTTATTTGTAGTGATTTTGGCATAACTCTTCAATGAAGTTTATTTTTGTTTTGTTTGAGGTGTTGGGAAGAATATTCTACTCTTTCCAATGGTTGGTTGCACATGACATTTGATGTTTTTTTGAGATTCTTGTTTTTTCTCATAAGATGGATAAATTAAGATAATTGATTCTTCACTTGGCTATGGGTACTATCATGGCCTTGTTTGTCGAAACCCATATATATTTTGTTTGACATCAACTATTTTTTCAAAGTGAGCTTTGTATCAAGCACCGATTCCTATTTTGACTCAATGGTTGTAGCACCTAACGACCCATACACTCCAACGAGATTGATTGGCATCCATAATGACACTTATTTTATGATGTTTTGTTGATTGTACACGCGTACTTGATCAAGCTTTTTGAGTCGAGACTCATTTCAGAGGACCGATCTCTTTGCTTGAGAAGTTTGAAATTTGTTGTTTGAATTTCTATGTGGATCTTTGATGGCATTGACAACTTCATGTTTGAAACTTTCAACATCCGCATGTCTCATTGCTCCTTTGATAGTTGAAGGTGGTTGCTTATGTTCGAAGCCTTTGTTTTGGTTCCTTACCAACACCTAATTTTTTGAAGCATTTATGTGGTGGTTGTTGATGTTTTCCATTTTCGTGCATTTGCAACCAAATCTCTTTTGCTTCAAAATCAACCAAGTTCATTGAGGTTACTTGACTCTTTTCTTCATAGTTTTGGTCATACTTCTTGATTGGAGCTTTCAACCTCCGTTTGCTTTTGTTTCAACTCCAATGCCCTTTTCAACATTGACATTTTTATCTCTTTTAAAGGGGTTTTTTCCTACGAGTTTTTCCCCTTTTCTTCGCTTAGGAGAGTTTGTACTTGGGTACCTTAGTAGGCCTTGTTGTCAAGACCCATTTTTTGTCTTCTTTGTTTACTCCCTATGTTTCGCTTAAGAGGGGTGTTTTATTAATGTCTTAACCAACTATTGTTAGTTGTAAGCTTATGTAGGATCCCTAACTGCCCCAGACAATTATCATTTGCTAATGTTGGACCTCTTGCTATTGTTTATATAGCAAACATCCTGTTATATTATAACATATAACATATAATAGATATGTAGATTTATATTTTTTTATTGATATTTTGTTTTATGAAATCTANCTGCCCCAGACAATTATCATTTGCTAATGTTGGACCTCTTGCTATTGTTTATATAGCAAACATCCTGTTATATTATAACATATAACATATAATAGATATGTAGATTTATATTTTTTTATTGATATTTTGTTTTATGAAATCTAAGTTCATTTACGATCCATGTTAGTACCTTATTTCTTATTGTTTTATATAACATACATCCTCTTATATTATAAGATATAATACATATATAGATCTATCTTTTAATTATTATTTTGTTCTATAAAATTTAAGTTCATTTTATGATGTGAATTAGATCCAAATTTCTACAAATATAATAATAATGTTTTTCACATTCAATTTGACTTTGTTTTTTTTAACATATAAAAGTTCACACCTTTTTTTTAATATATATATATTATAGTAGTGTTACTTGAATATAATTCACGTCTGTTTAATTACTTATACTTAAATACACTATTTATATGAGCATTTAGACCTTTGGTAATATCTTAGTACTCTTATACATTTTTTACCTTAACTTTTTCTCTTAAATCAAATGGTTGTTATTTATTTTGGAAGGTTACGACCACCATTGGTTTCATTGATACATCACTTGCCCCATTCAACCTTTTTCCCTCGACAACCACGCTGACACATAAATTCTTCAATCGACATACTGGAGCCACAATAATATATTATTTGCAAGGTCTAATGAGTGTGCTCTTTCTTTTACGTTTGAACTGTTCTTTTATTACTTTGTTGTCCAATGGTCAACACCTTGATACTCTATTTATACCCATATACGTTAGAAGGCTATCTTTTGGCAGATTTTGTTGTGGTCAATTGTTTGAACATGCAAATGGTAGAAGGTCTAATTTTTCGGCAGATTTTATTGTGGTCAATTGTTTGAACATGCAAATGGTAGAAGTTCTAACTATCTTTTGGCAGATTTTATTGTGTCACTATTTGAACATGTAAATGGCCAAAGGTTCATTTTTGTAATCACACTGATGAACCAGTATAAATTCATTTTAACCCCCCATTTATTAAGCATCGAGAGGGATCAAATCTCTCGAGATGCAAACATTTTTTAGAGTGCAAAACTTGAGAAAAGGTTAAATATTTGCACATCGAGAGATTTGATCCTTCTCGACCTTTAACAGATCCAGGGTTAAGATGGATCTATGCTAGTAGTAATAGTAAATACTAAAGTAAAGTAATCTAACACATCTAAGATCATGTGACAACTTCTCCCCCATACTGGGTTGTAGAGCGCCTCTTGGTGCAATGAGACCCTCACAATGATGACATTAATAGTGTTGCAACTCGTGTATACAGTTTAATTTACTTATTGGTAAATAATGGACAATCATGTTTTCCCTTAACTATCTACCCAAATTCCATTTGATTGTTGCAATCTAATAGTTCCTCTGATTGTACACTATATTTGGAACTTCAAAAATGAAAATCTACAATTTGCATTGTTATAATCTTTCGTCAATGAAGTTTCATGGTTTCCTTAAACTATATGCCCAAATTATATTTGATTAGTGCAATCTAACATTTCTTGCGATTTTATACTATATCTGGAACTTTCAAAGTGAAAATCTACAATTTGCATTGTTATAATTTTTCTTCAACGAAGTTTCCATGGATCAAAAGTTCAAAAAATGTAAGGTAGCTAGAGAGATAGTGGGGGGGGAGGGCATAGGGCCCATAGTGATAATAGTGGAGGTCATTCAATGTAAGGTGGACTAAGTCCATTATTTTATTAAATAAGACTCACTATGGTAGTTAGATATAATAAATGTAAGAGGACTTCTTAGAAGGTTCTACTTCTAGAAGATTTATCCTCTAGAATGTTCTTAGGTGATGGTAGCACTATATAAAGAGGTTCAAGCAATGTAATGGGACATGAAGATAATTATTATATTTGGAGTGTTAGCTTAATAGGAGAATGTCTCCTCGAAGAGGCAAGTGAACAGGAGAGGATCTCTTCCATAATAAGATCCATTGTATGGTGTTGCCCTATCCTAAGGGTTTTGATATAATAAAGTGGTGGTTTTATATATTGTTTAATATATCTTGTGTGATGATTGTATCCAGATATATTTGGTACTATTGTGGTATTTTGTAATACCTGAATAGATCTGATTATAAAATACCACAATAGTACCAAATATCTCTGAATACAGTCACCACACAAGATGTATGAAACAATATAGAAAACCACCACTTTATTATATCAAAACCCTTAGGGTAGGGAAACACCATACAATGGATCATATTATGGAAGAGATCATCTCATGTTCACTTGTCTCTTCGTGGGGACATCCTCCTATTGAGCTAACACTCCAAATACAATAATTCTCTTCATGTCCCATTACATTGTTTGAACTTCTTTATATAGTGTTACCATCACCTAAGAACATTCTAGAGGAAGAATCTTCTAGAAGTAGAACCTTCTAAGAAGTACAACTATTATCACTATGGACCCTTTGGACCTCCCCACTACCTCTCTAACTACCTTACATTCCATACCCCTTATGAAAGCGTTGTCTTCAACGCTTGATGTACAACCATATGCCAGAGTCTCATGAATAAGTGTGGACCATAGTGTTGAAGTAGACTAAAGAATCAGGGTCCCATTGAGAAATGGAAACCAGCATGGTGAAGTAGTCCAACCGCCATTGTAAACCAGGGTCTCATGTCCAAGTGCTCATGTGAACTCCACACGGAAGATATCGACACTCAATAACCAATTGAAAATGATGCTCAAAATACTGACACCTATCATGTGGATCCAAATAAGAATATTCATTCACATAGTTGGAATTGATCAAAGATGAATCTGGAAAGAACAATACCATTGTAGAATATGCAGGCTGGACACTGGTAACTAGCCTCTGATGTGGGACATTGATGTTTTCTAGAGAAGGTGGAGTAGAGTCATCAAATAAAATATGAAAATGGTTGTCGTCCCAGAAATGACAATTATCCATATACCAATCATCGCAATCGGCCTCAAAATCATACCAACCATATATTGTTTGATTATATTCATCCCTGAGGTTCGCGATAAGAAATCGTTCATGCATGTTATCCAATAAATCTTGAACAATACGAAAACTATCATTGAAACCATCAAATCAGTCATTCAATGTGTCAAACAATTGGGCTTTGAATGCTTCAGTAATCTGTAGAATTTCTTTGAGAGTTTAAGAAGAAATAGCCATCTAAGCACTCTATGAACTCTTCGACCCCACAACCATCATGAAAAAACCCAAAAAATAGACCAATAAATTACAACAGAAAATCACGGGTTTTTTTGAAAAAACCTAAAACACTGTTGAATTTAAAATGCTCATAACTTCACTTCCCGGAATCCGTTTCGGCTGATTTTTTTTTTTAATTGGGTAAAATTGTGAGAGAAACTCATATATGTAATTTGTTTGGGCAAATTTGGCATCCAACTGCTACAGAAATTAAAATAAATAAATAAATAAAATAAAATAAAAAATCGTCGCCGTCCTTGGAAAAAACCCTGAAATTTTGCAGATTTTAAACCTTCAATATCTTGACTTCCCAGACTTCGTTTCAGACAATTGTTTTTTTCAACTTGGGTGTTTTTCTCAGAAGAACTCAGATCTACAACTTGTTTCTGCAAATTATACACAAAAATATACCGAAAATTTCTGAAAAGTCGCGACCCTTTTTTTTAATCTCCGAACAAAAAAAAATCTACAAAAATAAAAAATATTTGTCCACAATGTCTGTCAAGGAAAGTACTCTGATACCACTTGTTAAAAACCTGAATATATCTAATTACAAAATACCACAATAGTACCAAAAATATCTAAATACAGTCATCACACAAGATATATGAAACAATATATAAAACCACCACTTTATTATATCAAAACCCTTAAGGTAAGGCAACACCATACAATGGATCATATTATGGAAGAGATCATTTCTTGTTCACTTGTCTCTTCGATGACGCATCCTCCTATTGAGCTATCGCTTCAAATACAATAATTATCTTCATGTCTCATTACATTGCTTGAACCTCTTTATATAGTGTTACCATCACCTAAGAACAATCTACATGAGGAATCTTCTAGAAGTAGAACCTTCTAAGAAGTCATCTTACATTTATTATATCTAACTACCATAGTGGATCTTATTTAATAATATAGTGGACATAGTCCATCTTACATTGAATGGCCTCCACTATTATCACTATGGACCCTCTGGACCCCCCCCCACTACCTCTCTAGCTACCTTACATTACTTTGAAAAAATGGAGGTGGCCAAAAACCAGATCAAACAAAGTCTAATAAAAAAAGTTTGTGGCCAAAAAGTGGAATCAAACTTCACTGATAGTGTGGGGTCAAAGACTAAAATCGATCTTAACTAATAGTGTATGGCCAAAGGCCCATATCAAATTTGGCTTTGATACCATTGAAATGAACAAAGTTAATTTATTAAAGAATATCCAACATAAAAGAACAAATACTAAAATCCATATATAGAAGAAGTAATATATAAATAATGAATACAAAATGAAAGAATTATTTATACAATGTTATGTGAGAATAGTATATGCATTTACCTGTCATGATGGTTGAATGATCATGTCCTTTAGTTAAGTTGTCTTTTAACTTGGTTATTATTATTATATTATATTTATGTTCATATTAGAACATGTAACCAAACCTAGCATCTCCTAATCAATCATGAATAAGTGACGTGATCAATCTTGGTTAAGGTAATGTCATACTATGTTCTCTCATATATGTCACATCGTTAGGTCCAAGAGCATAAAACAACCTATCTTTGCAACTTCAAACACTTGTCTCAACTTGGTTGTTGTCACCAACTACATTGGGATGCTCTACTATCAATCTTGAAATATTGCCACACATCAAAGTAGGAATCTCCTAATTGCCAATTTCAAAACTGGAAAATTATACTAGATATTCAAACAATCCACTCAAAGTCACAACTGGAAAATTATACTAGATATTGAGACAATCCACTCAAAGTCACAAGTTTGGAGTAACATTGTGACAAAGTAATCAAGAAATAATATACCTCTTTACCTTAAATAAAAATTAGAATGAAAGAAGAATGACAACATTGTTCACAAAAAAAACAAAAACTATTATAAAAGTCTTATTCCAACTAATAGTTGATATACATGGATATTAGATGTGATCAACAAACACAATTATAACACTCACAATACAATAAAAACGCCTTCCGTTTGGACGTTTTTATAAAGGCTAAGGTATGTGTATATGACGTTTGGGGAACACAATTATTTACCCAATTAATTAAGTTATTTTTATAATGTATTTGCATTGTAATTTAACTTAAAACCCACTTTATAAAACAATTAAGCATATTATTATATAATGATATTTCTATTGCCTATAAGCAGAACTAGAATTTGACGGGAAAATTTTCCTGTCACGGGGCAATTTCTCTATCAAATATTGTTAAAAGTTCCTTCTACCCGTCAACATTCTTTGTTGAAACTGTCAAAACAGGCACTGGAATTATCAAAACCATCAAATTTGATGGGCTGTTCAGTTTTGAAATTCCTACCCTGCCTACAAGTCATTCAGTCAAAATATACTATAAAACAAATTATGACAAAATGTCCAACTTCGAGTTAACATGTGTTAAAAAAATATAAATAGACATAATGGTAGAGAATAATTATGGAAAAACGAATATGTAAAACCAACAAATAAAAGTCGATTTGGACTTTTCATTAAAGTATTGTCAAGGACTAGTAGAGATATCAGGAGCTACGAGCTATAGCAACTTTGTAGAACATTTTGCATGTACATAATGGTAGAGAATAATTATGGAAAAACGAATATGTAAAACCAACAAATAAAAGTTGAGTTGGACTTTTCATTAAAGTATTGTCAAGGACTTGTAGATATATCAGGAGCTACGAGCTATAGCAACTTTGTACCACATTTTGCATGTAGGTAATTGTATTGAATATATCATAACTCAAGAGTGCATTAAGGTGGATTAAAAGCACAAACCATTACCATAAGGACCAAATTATACTTATTACATTACCTGATAAATTTGCTTGCACACTAAGATGTAACCACCCTTTCCAAGCATTAGAAACATGGATAATTGAGAAACAAAAAATTGTGGCCATCATCTTGGATACCGACGTGATTTATTATGAATTACATTTGCATGAGATGGGAGAAAAGACTGGCTTGATTGCTTGTAGCAATATCATATTCTTTTTTCAAATGAATTTACAAAATTTCCATTAATGAAATAACATCAATCCAAAAGGAACCATAATCATTTGGAAGAATAAGACTCATTACAATGAGAATAATTTTTTTCAATGTATTTGCATAAGCTGCTCTACCATATAGGTATGACTAGTTAGCTTCAAAAAATTAAGTCAATTTACTCCCCATGAATTACTCGAGAAATTAAGATACAAAGTTTGCTTTGGAAAAATTTGCCCATACACAACCAAATACTCTGAGGGATCCTTCACATTTACTCCCTTAGTATCACGTTGCCAAATAATAGTCTAAGATTGGGAGAAAGCAGTATACTAATATCCACATCAAGAGTCAATTTTAGGGGGGAGGAGTTGGCTGAAGGAATTGGCCAACTTATAGGCTCCCAGTGGAAACAGGAGCAAAAATCAAATACAATATATGATTAAATAATTCAAAATTTTAGAAAAATAAATTGCACTCAACTAATACAACATGAAGGTTTTGACATTTTCTCTGAGCTTCTCAATGGGACTGACCTGACCCGCTTGAGATCCCTGTTAAACATGTGGAAATAACCTGCACACAAATTTACTGTGACACTCATCCCACTATAATGCAACCTTCTGGTTGAGTTTTGATTGTTCACCAATAGACCAACTTTATGCAACTCCCCATCTTGCCAGCAGATTGCAACTGACACGTGACCTCTAGCCTTCAACCCACTTACACACCCACTTGGCCATTTATCTCTGGGTAATGCAGGTAGCAGCAAAAGATTTGTTTCATCACTTTGAACCAACATTTCCGCAATGGCAGCTGCAAATCTGGCAGAAGATTGACATCAAACACAAATTTCAGTTCTTTTGTGCACTTCCAGTTTATGTGAAAAGTAAAAAGGATTTGCTAAATCTTGATTAGCTAAGATATTTTGATAAAAAATCATGCCCGTTGTTAAGCTGAAGTTAATATTTCCTACATACTTAGAAAATAGAGATGAATGGATGGTACAAGTTTTATTACCCAAAGTTTGCATCAATCTGAAAAGGTGGATGTGCTGTAAATAAATTTGCATAAAGTCCACCTTCAAATCTCTCTTCATGAGCAGGATCTACCAAGGTGATCAGCTTCTTGACCATTCTATATGCATGTTCACTGTCATGAAGACGTGCCCAAAGTGAAGCCTTCCACACCGTTGACCATCCTGGACCGTCCTCCCCTGATTATCCATCATCACAGTCACACAAGTAATTTCAAGTGAATAATCTTTCAGCACTCCTTTTGCATATTGTAACCACCAAAGCTTCAACAGACATGGCCAAAACATATGTGCACAAGTATATCCATTCCAGTCAACACCTATTATTTTAAAGGAAGGCTTCCAAGTTAGGATTTCCAACAGCCATACATAGCTTTAAATAACTTAATCCAAGTATCACTCAATCACATACATCTGATATAAAACATATATAACCATCAGAACATCATAAACATCTTCCATAATACAAAGTAGCAGCCATCTAAGACAAGCCTGAGAAATGACGTTAAACCATGTTATGTTAGAGTAGATACTTTATAATGGTCGCATTTTATATTTTTGGAATTTATGGAAGGAGAACCTAATTATAAATTTATTTGATAAGTTAACAATGTTATAACATAATATTAAATTATGAATTAAGTTATTTAAATTATTAGTTAAATGTTAGGAGGTGTGACCGGGGAGATACGTAACATACTTCTCCAACCTTACGAGTTTGAATCTATGTCACACACTTCTCCCATTTATGTGTTTGAATCTATGTAATAAGACATGACAGGTTCAAATAATATCAATAAAGTATCTCTTTTCTCTGCATATGGTGGACTATTAAATCATTAGTTAAATGGTAGGAGTTGGCTCGGGGGCTGTGTAATATACTTCTCCCACATGTGTTTGAATATATGTAATAAGACATGACACATTCAAATAATATCAATAAAGTATCTCTCTTGTCTGTTGCATATTATGAGTCCATCATTGTGTATGCATAAATCTAACATGGTATTTATTACCCCTCATTTTATATGAGAGATTTTCAGCATGTCCCAGTTACACTTAGCAAGCATTTCTTGATGACATGGTATTATTGACCACTTTCTCAGTGGTGGGTGTGTGCTGTCTAGAGGAAATGGTTGGTGCAAAGTTATATATTTATACCCCCAGACACTAGCAGGATCTTATTGGTTGATTGATTCTGAGCACTAGAGTTATTATGATGACATTCAGTGTTATTGTTTTATGCTGGCAATGGGAGCTAACTTATATGTTGACGATATACAGATTGCATAGCAGGTGACTTCCATACTACAGTGATATTATTGGGCATGAGATGGCACATTTACATGGTTTGCTTCACATTTGGATGGATTGCCTAGCATCATTGATTATTATTACATGATTCTACCATGGTTTGTAGGTGTATTGCTATAGTTTCTAGCATGAGTGCCCTAGGCACTTTGGGGTTTCATGATGGCTAGATCACTTTATTATGATGTTGAGATTCTCCTTTGATGGAGCACTACCCTTGGTGCTCATATTGATGCTGATTTAACCATTCATTTGACTATAGTTTGACTACATGGAGGCTCCTTGCTAGAGCGCCTTGGTTTTTTGCCTTGGTTTCATGTTTACTATGAGTTTGTTAGATGGTGGTTGGTAGTTTTGAGTATGGCGCTCACCTGATTGGCACATACGTTGAGGCACTATCTTATTATATTGTTATTTCATTGCTTAGATGAGGCCATCCCCTTCTTTTGGGAGTTTGTTGAACCTGATTTGACTTGGCACTTGGATCATTGCATTATTTTATAGATTGATTGACTTGTCATCGCCTTGGAGATTGTTGGCCCCTCATATGGTATGAGGAGATTGTGATCACATATTTGGGCAACTACTATGAGCGCCACCCTTCCAGTGGCTTGATGTTCTAGTTTACATTCGATGTGAGCACTCTTGCTTGATCATTCAAAGCACAAATTGATGAGATCCTTCACAAACTTTTGCTACATGATGGCTTCATTTAACATAGTGGACTTGTTACCCCCCCATGCCTAGGGCTAACTAGAGGAGATCATGTCTCGTGGCCCACAATGGAGAACATGATCCCAACCATGATGATGATCAACATGTGCATGGATGGCAACCCAACAGCCCCCCTCATTCACTTTTACAACTACAAGTCAACCAAGGCTCATCACAAGCAACCTAGAGTATGGGAGATGGTAAGCCATCGTCACCATGAGGTGTGTTAGTCCTTCTTTCATGCAAAGTGTTGTGCTTAATTTGTTGGGCATGTGGATGAGGATCTTTGGTTGAAGTTGGATAATGGATCATTGGCTTGGGAAATTGTGCCAGTTGCCTTGTTTCACCTTGGTGGTCAGCTTCTATGCCCTAGTCCCGTGTTGTCACCACCCAAGGAAAAGGGGTACCACTAGGGGGGCCTCACAAGGGTAACGTTCTGTTCCCCACCATACTTAACACTTTCCATTCTAGAGCCTCTCATAGTGTACTACACTTTGGTAATGGGTCATGGTCCATTCTCTCATGAGTAGAGGGGTTGAAGGCCCCGAGGTTGATTGAAGTTGCTACTAAAAGAATAATTAAATGATGCTAAAGAAAGAAAGGAATGATAGCAAAGGACTCCCAAATGCCAGTCCAAACTTGAGCTCTACCCTTTCAATGCTCACCCCAGTCCCAAATAGCAATGTTATAACTTGAAATCTTATAAAAGGGGACTTGCAGATATGATAAGCGGACAAGTAAAATGGCAGATGAAGGGGTTTGGAAAAATTAGTGCCTAAGAATGTGGTAACTCAAGAGCAAGCACACCCCCACAAAGGCACTCATAGAAATGGATTAAATGACACCATAAGTCATGAAGTAATCCCTAAAATCATATCACTTTCACACTTACTCTTGAAGGGTTTCTTTATTTCCTGCTTCCCTCGAGACCTATCCCTCTACCTGGGTTCTTTTATTTCCTGTCTCGGTTGACACACCTAATAGGGTTGGATGAAGGCCCTCTCATACTTAAACTTGTCAACTCACATGAGGTCTTGGGCTAGTATGATGCTTGAAAGGGATACTGAGGTGAATTGTTTACATGGCTTATATCTTATGTTATAGTGTACTTTGCATGCTTTAAGGACTAATGTTTCTTGTGAACCTTGGCTAACCCTGTCTTATACTTTGTTTTGTTTGGATGGCCCTGCCATGGTTCTTGGAGGAACGTCCTGGGCTTGTACCCAGGACGTTGTGCCTTTATTGCAGGACCTTGGCATGTGTGATGAACATCAGTGGGTCATCCAGTAACTCACCACCCTCAGACATCAACTATCACATCCTTGGAACCTTGGATGACAAACAGATGGGCTTGGTATGAGTAGATTCAGTCATGATGGCACACAGATGGGCTGAAAGTCCATACGCCAGGAAAATTACCCCAAAGCCAATTTTTCACCAAGATCAGGGATGTTGCAACAAAAGAGAGTCAAAGACATTGCAGAGACAAGATGCAACTCCCCAGGGCTTGGATGTTGGCCCTATTTTGGTGATGACATTATCTTCTAGGGCTTGACGCAGCTAGGGTTTGATGGATACTTGGGGCACTGATGATGGTTGGCATGATTTTGATTGGGGAGAGACATCATTTGCCCCCACTCCACTTTGGATTAGTATGGTGTGGCCTTTGGAGGCCCCCTCCTTGCCTAAGGAGGCTTGATGTCTCACATGTGTGGCTCATTTATGATGTTTTTGCATTTATTACATTTTATAAAGGGATAATGAGGGGCCGACCCCACTTAAATTGAACAAATGTTATGTTATGTGGACAAATGTGTAGCGCTAGCCTCATATAAAAAGGTTAGTACTCACTCTCATTTTCTCATCATCTTTTCCTCACCATTATGGAGGAGTAGTTCTGAAATTTTTGGCCCCTTTGGGATTATTGGTCTCTCTCTCTCATGCACTATGCTTGGAATGTCTCTTGTGGATGGTTTGTTGATTTTGGATGGATATTTCTGCAATTAGGGTTACATGCTCTTGGTTTCTTGGATGAAGTCAGTAATTTTTTGCAATTCTTTGATATGTTGTTGATGTAAATGGTAAAATTGTTATTTTGTTACAAGAAGTCTTGTTTTATTGAAACCCTAGGAGAGGAACATAAGTGCTTCTTCCTCACAAAGTTTTACTTGTCCAAAATTTGTGAATTGTCCTTGCTAGGATTAAAACCCTAAAGCCCTAGCACTTTAGGATTTTAGCTCTAGAAAATTGATCTTTGACCTAGTTGAAGCTACAAGAAGGGAGAAACGATATCTAGGGCCCAAAAGTGCTTGCACCCTAGACGTCCTCCTCAAAATCTAAAGCCTAAGGCCCAAATGTGCTTGCACCTTAAGGTTTAGACTCTACCTCTTGGTTTCAAGTAGATCAACCTTCAAGCATGGATGCAGTTGA
>ML831129.1:101112-115994 GCA_009831015.1 Picea engelmannii
AGTATAACCTTAGGTTGAGGCACAACCAATTGATGAACAAGACCCCTGAATCCAACAACATATTCTTGGATGATGTTGATCCCTCATCAGATTGGGTTGTGGAGACTCAGCCAACAGCTTTTGACCATGAAGACCTTTCTTGGTTGGATTTGAATCCCAAGCCACATCAAGAGAATGTGTGCACCGCTGCACCTGTATCTTTGCCTTCTGGACCAGGGGAATCAAGCCAGGCTCAAAATCCCCCTGTTGAGTCTACTAATGTTGAGGATGTAGATGATGACTCTGAGTCTGAGTCTGAGTCTGAGTCCGAGTCCTCTGAGGCTTTCTTTCAGTATGCAGATTCAAATTATCAGATTGTGTAGTCTCTACTCTCTAGTATCTACTCTCTAGAGTCTAGCCTAGACTCTAGAGTTATTTTTGGACTTTATAGGCCATTTAGAGCCTTTTTGATGATGTATTTTGATTCGAATATTCATGTGACTATGGACTCATGGAGTGCACTTACTCTTAGTGCTATTTTGGTTTTATACACTATATCTTGTTATATATATATATATGAGAAGCTTTGCAAATTTGTGTATAATGGTTTGGATTCACATGGATGCACATGAATATATATATGAGAAACTTTGCAAATTTGTGTATAATGGTTTGGAATCACATGGATGCACATGAATATGTATTTGTTTTT
Organism: Picea engelmannii; assembly: GCA_009831015.1. NCBI lineage: Eukaryota > Viridiplantae > Streptophyta > Pinopsida > Pinales > Pinaceae > Picea > Picea engelmannii. The sequence continues at coordinate 101,804 of ML831129.1, forward strand.
CAAAATGTGAATATTTTATGTATTTTTAGTGACCGGTTTTTTTCCAGTTTTTTCCCGGTTCCAGTTCAGTTCCGGTTTTTTGGGTCGACCGGTTCGGTTCTGGTAACATTGAGTCAATTACATCCTCCAAAGATAGCATAAAGTGGTTTTAGATACACTTTCTTCTCCAAGGGAAAGTAAGTAAAATATATATATTCTCTTGTCCAACTCTCCTAACAAGTCAGACAATGAATATAAACATGAGTTGGTTATGCATGAACATATGTGACAATAACTCCCCCAAAGGTGAACGCCTCCTCAAATAGTGGATGAATATGTGTATAAAAGGGCTCCCAAAAGCTAGACATCCCCTTCAAATGATTGATCAAGCAATATCCTCCAATAAATATTAACGTCTAATAGTGTAACAACTTCCTCAAAGGATGCACCAACAACTATCTCAAGAAAGGGTCAACAAACCAAATAACATCCTACATGTTTGGTCATGATAAAGCTCAGTTAACTCCATAGAGGGACGACCCCATATATTTCTTTCAATTCTGATCTTCGGTTCCATATAATGGCTCCATACCACGTCCACATCACCCCTCAATGCAATGGTCAATGGTTTCAATAGGGCAGACCCATCCTATGACTTATGCAAAATGGTCGACTCACGGCTTCTCTAACACAAGCAACTACCCACGACTTGGTGCTTTAACAATTTCACAACATTTGAAGTTCGTATATGCAATCAAGAAGAGAGAACCTGTCACCAAGATAATCCACCACATCAACATCATGGAGGATCCACAACATCACTATCTCAAGATGCACTATTAAGCAAAAATAAGAGGTATGCATCTTAGGCTCATCATCATTCATGCCAATATGAGGGTTAACACTCCCCCTGCAATATTGTTGTCATCCATTTTTATCCAAAAAAGTTGTTTTAGATAGGATAGTCTATTTTAGGCTATCTAACTAAAGATATATTCCTATTTATAACGACCAACTTTCAAAACATTTTTTATTATTTATATTATTATGCAGACACAAAGGCATCAATAATGATCGTGTTTTCTCCCCAATCTTCTACTACCATTGTATGCTCTTTTTAGAAAGATCAACAAATTTGGTCTTTGTTTGTGATTTTATTAATAGGTCAATTTATCATGTTTTCTTCTTCAATTATTTTCTTTCATTTAATTTTAAACTAATTATTATCTAACCTACTTGGGCTACCTATAAGGAGAAGTGTGCCCATCTTAGAACACACTAGGTATCTTTTGCACAATTATATTCCTTTTTTTTTTAATTAATGCCTCATTTGAAACTCGTCAAATTTGGCCAACTTATAATCTAGGCTTCTATGCCCACTTGGTTTTGAACCTAGGTCATTAGCATGGTGACATCCCATCTCAACCAATAGACCACAACCCAATGAGCACACCATTATATTCTCGAATAATATTGTATTTCTATGAGGCTCATTCACCTTTCTTTTTGTGTCTTTGGTGATATAAGTTGGAACAGTAGCAAAATGGAAAATTGTGACACAATAGTTGTGGGGACATAAGACTTATATTAAACACATAAATGTCTTAGCCCAAAAAACTAATTTTGCTTAAAAAGGAAGTGAGGGCTCTAATTAGAGAAAGAAGCCTTTCGCATGTATGACACCTAACTTAACTCCCCAAGACATTACTTAAATTCCTACACAAGAGTTGCAAGTCTAGTTGTACCAATATAGTAGGGCTCACATTTCTTGCCTACAAGGGACGAGAACCCCTGACAGGGATGCATCCATGTCCTTGGTACCAAAATAGGTATGCCTAAGGAATGTCATACCGCACTTGGTGCAAATACACCTTACTCCTAGTGCCCTTGTGATGCACCCCAAGGACCAACATGAAGAATGTCCCCCTAAACCTTATTAAGATTATGGGGAAGTCATTCTTGGAATTGCACCTATGGCTACAATGTCTTGTCAAACATTTTTCATTTGAAATTCTAGGACCTCCCGATAATAGTGAGGCTTACAACTCAATTTCACCCCCCAAACCCGGCTAATCCAAGAACAGTAAACTAAATGTTCCCAAACTTTAAAGTGAAAAGAAAAATACTCTACTTCACAATGTCTCAATTTGAGTCTTGCACAAGAATTGGCATACTCATTCCCACTCCTGTTCTAAATTGTTGACTTGGAAAAGCTGCCAAACCACCATTCTCGAAAGTTGAAACTAATTCAATGTTTTTGTTCTGTACATAGAAGGTAAATAACCAAATCAAACTTGAAATGCCTATAAATGAAGGTAACAGTTTGAAATTTTGAATAATCAGGTTTAACTTTCAAACCTCTTTTAAGCAGGCTGTTAATAGCAGCTTTGCACAAATCTGTGGTAGCTTCCTTTGTTATTGTATGACCTGGATATAGCCCAAACAAATGTGACATGTGTCGATGTTGCACTTCCGGATCTTGAAAATCTTGTTCCTGCCAAACCAATAGCAATAAATAATATATTGTGAAACAAAAAGATAATATTAAATATATATTAAAAAACTAGAAGAGATTTGCTTTGTTGATTCCACTTACATTCTTTATTTCATTTAACAAAGCAATGGAAAAGCAGGATAGAAACAATAAATTTGATTTCGCAGTATTCCAAACCTTCTTACATTTTTGAATCAAAACCATATACAATTATCAAAATGTATGTAATATTAAGACTCTTTATACAACATTGTTCATCAGATATCAAGTATGTATCCATGCCAAGGCCGTTGGGAGCGGGAAGTGCAATTTTCAAAAAGATTCTAGTAGTGGATTTTATATAATACATATTTTAATATATATATATATATATATATATATATATATATATATATTCAAAACAAAAATGCAAAATGTTGAATTGCTGCGCAAAACATGAAAACATATATTTAACAATTGGATTAATGATGATCATTAAAGCATCAACTATTTAGTACACACATAACATCAATCAAATAGCAGTTATAACATTGCCATCGAATGATCAACCATATCATCAACCTTCAAGCTTCAACATATAACATTTTTCATCAAGAAAACTGTAATAGATAACATCAACCGCAAAATGAAATGGAGGATCGTATTCATTACCAAAGAGTTGTAAGATGCAGTCAACAATGCAATCTTCAAAGGTAGGTTCAAAGTTCAAAGATCAAATTGATGTGGAAAATCCTACTCAATCAGAGTTCTACACTTGAGTGTGAATGAAAAATATCTGACTGGATTTTTATTAAACAAAGCACAAACTTTTATAGTTTTACATTATAAAAACTACCTCAACAAACTAGGAGGCAAGATCGTAAGAAATAACAACCAAAATACAATAATAGATCTCATTGGAGATAGGATCTCAACTAGTCACAAGAATAGGAAACTAACAAAAGGGCTTGTCATATGAATCCACAATAATAATCTCCTAATAAATAATAATTGGAGATGATAATACATATGAAAATACTAGGGACTAGAATCCCTATCATTCTAGAAGAATTGGCCTTGTTATCGCACAATCTCTAATTGCCCAAAGCCCAAGGCAAGTGAGGCAAGATTGATGTAACAAAGGAGTGACCTATCACTGTCACCTTAATAGGAAACCCCTTTATGTTTAGGAGTATGTAAAGATTACCCCAAGGGAGACGTCCCTAGTGACCTAAAGGGCTGATGAACTAAGACAAAGAAGCAAGAATACCCCCCTCTCACTGATCACTCAAGTCATAAAGTTCATTATGTCTTTAAGAGATGAAGCAAAAGTAAAGATGAAGTGTACCTGCCCAGAACAAGACAACAAAGCAAAAAGATATGGCAGCTTTCAAGTACAAAATGATGTTAGTGCTTCATAAGACCATGGACCTTTGAAATATAAGCTGGCTGATATAAAATTGCAGTGATATGAAAGTTTACAACAACAATAAGTACTTTATAACTGCTGCAAGAAATATGCCTTAGAATTGCTTGAAAAGACAATAAAAAAGTAGCTTCAACTAGGCAAGATGATAATCAATTGTCACAAGCATTCTCTGCAGTGTCTAGCTAGCATTAAATGTCAGTTTTGCAGAAAATTTGCTGCAGTTAGAGGGCTGTAGCAATCTTTTGTATCAACAACACGTATTAGTGCTCAAAATTGCAATAAAATATCATGGAAACTTAGCATTTATCAAGTAGATTGTTGGGCAATTATCACAAGCAATTTCTGAGTGAGTTAGATGTGAGTTATGTAGATGTGTGCAACAAATTAGTATAGATTAGTATGGTTGTAGCAATGATTTGCAACAACAACAAGTTAACTAGTGAATTAGTCTAGTTTAGAGTTAGTATAAGTTAGCAAAAGCTTCAAGGAAGAGAGTTTGAGTGTTTCTTTGATCAATCATTCACTAAAGCAAGTGGACAAGTGACTTTTAGGGCTTATGTAGTCAACAATAGCAACAACACAAATTGGAGAAAATAGCAATGATAATAATTTCCAAAGGAAAAGAGGTGGATGGAAAAGGTGTTGGCACTTCAAGGCCTCAAACATCCAAACCTTAAATAAAAATTCACTAGAGAGAAAGCACTTTTATGCCCTAGCGAATCTTCCTTCCTTACACTATTGAAAAAATATTATGCAATAAGCAATTAAAATGAAGCTACTAGAGTGATAACACTTTAGGGCTCTAGTAGTCACTTCTAGGACTGACAGACAGGTGTCATGAGTTGAGGAGGCCTCTAGGAGATGTGAGATATCCTTGGAGGATACACTTGTTTCAGTAGATCTTCTATAGTGACAGACGAGGTAGCCAGTCAGGAGGACTCAGATATGGATTTTGTCTAAGTCATAGAGGGAGCAGCTAGTGAGTCAGACTAGACAGCAAAACCTACTTCAGTGACACAGGAAGTTGACCTCAAAGTTCGAGGAGGAGGATCTTGGCCGAATGTACTATTGGGATTAGAGGTATGACAGAGATCAGATGAGATCTTCCTTAGTCAGGGGATACTAATGAGGTTCGATATAATGGTCTACAAGTCCATGACTACAGGTATGGAGACAAATCCGAAGAAGTTGAGTGATTCTGCTTCAGATTCAGATCTGGTGGATCTCACGATGTACAGGTAGTTGATTGGATCCTTGATATACCTGGTTAACACCAGGCTCGATATTTAATTTGTAGTAAGGACCTTGAGCCAGTTTATGGTAGAGTCGAGACACTACCATTGGGTTGCAGCAAAGCATGTGTTGAGATAACTACATGCTACAGTTAGATATGGTCTCAGATATGTCTCAAGTGGTGAAGTAAAGCTACATGGATATACAGATTCTGACTGGGCAAGGAGTGCAGTAGACAGATTGAACACCTTGGGGTGTTGCTTCAGCTTGAGATCGGTCACGATCTTACGAAAGAAGGTTTCTATAGCACTCAATACAGCAGAGACAGAGTATATCACAACCAGTATCGCAAGAAGCAAAGTAGTGTGGCTTCAGAAGATTTTTGCAAGACTTCATCTGATACATGATGCAAAAGGGAGCAGTAAAGATCCAATACATATCCACAGATGGGCAGATGACAGATCATCTAAAACATGATACATAAGGGACCAATGAAGCTCCAGTATCCAGAGACGAGCTTAGCGTGATGCAGAATGTCTTCCTCGCTGAGAGGGAATGTTGATGTTTTGGGCAGCACCGAGCAAACATTCTTCTCCGATGGCCATGTTGACTTGGCTAAGAAGAATGGGCCAGGCGTAGTCTTATCCTTGATCATGCTGACTTGACAAGGACCGACAAAGACTCGAGGTGTTGATGCTTCTGCAGACGGCAGTACCAGGCTGACATTTTCCTCCAATGGCCATGCTGACTTGGCTAAGGAAAATGGCAGACATTCTCCTCTGATGGCAATGCTGACTTGGCTAAGGAGAATGGTACATTCTTCTCCGAAGACAATGCTGACTTGGCTAAGAAGAATGGCCCAGGTATAGTCTTTATCCTTGATCTTGTGACTTGATCAAGGACCGATGAAGACTCAAGATACATATGCATCGGACAGACATTCTCCTCCAATGGCCATGCTGACTTGGCTAAAGAGAATGGTCCGGGGCGTTGATGTTCTCCATGTATTAGCTTCGGGTAGACACTCTCCTCCGATCACCATGCTAACTTGGCTAAGGAAAGTGGCCCAGGGTGTTGATGTTCTCCGCGTATTAGCATCGGGCATTCTTCTCTGATGACCATGTTGACTTGGCTAAGAAGAATGACCCGAGTGTCGTCTCTATCCTTAATCATGTGACTTGACAAGGACCGTTGGAGATCTAAGGTGCTATGTGGGAGAAGCATACATCAACTGAGTGCCATGTGGGAGAAGTATACATCAACTGGGTGCATGTCAGAGAAGATTACATCAATCGGGCTCAAGGAAAACTTTTCTATGACAGAAGAAATCCAAGTATGGAGAATGCCTCCCTCGTTGAGAGGGAGTGTTGAAGTTTTGAAACTTCGGGCAATCATTATCCACAAGAAAGTACAAGAAGACCTATCTACACCATTAAAGAAGTCCCAGGAAGAAATTGAAGACCACAGAAGAGAATTCGACCTCCACAGGTAAAAGACAAAAAGAAATAAGGTAAAATTAAATATCCAAGAACAGAAGTCGGCCCCACATGAAAAGACAGGTGATTTGACAAGTATAAATAGAGGCTAGTTCATTTCATTATGACACACAGTTCTCTCCTCATCTAATGCGCACTAGGAAGTTGCTTTGTGCCAGTTGTCTCATGCCAACTGCAATTCTTGGTCTCTTTACTTATGTGCTATCTTTTGGAGAGGCGCTAGGCTTGGAGGATCTTGCTCTTGGTTAATCTTGGTCATATTATTGAGGCGCTAGCTCTTGGAGGCACTAGACTTGGGGAGGACTTTCTTTGTATGGTACTTTGATATGTTGATGGTGATGTACTAGTAATATCTTGGACTGAATTCTTCTATAAGAAAGGTTGTTGGGTTTTCTCCCAAGGTTGGGTTTCCCAAGATAAACTCTTGTGTTCTTGTGTCTACTGTGCATGGTTAATGTTTCTAGATCTTGTTATTTCCGCTGCATTGTTATAGTTGAGATTTTCAGTGTATAGTTATTCTATGATAACTGTGGTATGAAAGTGAATCTTGTTTGTAATCATAAGGCAATAACTATCAAGATCTGAGAATCAGAAAAATCAACAAAAAATGACCCAAGGATGAGAAAGATAGGAAAGGGAACTACCCCTGTTGAAAGGGAAAGCATAATAATCCTTATTCAAGAGTATAACGACATTTTTTCTTGGACACTTTTGGGGTAGTCCGGATCAATGACCAGTCCGGTTCTGATAACATTGTATTGGATCCCTGTAGCTTGGTCTTATATTTGCCCCAAGGTTACTACACATTATTTGGATATTCCCTTTGGAGTTGGTCTATCTCCAATATTTATGTGGGATTGCTGTCTACAGAGGTTGCTAAGCAAGCTTCACGTTTGGCATCATAAGGTCCTCCCCTTCGTAGGCAAGCTGGTTGTTGTCGGCAATATTCTTCAAGCTTCTCATGTCTACTATGTCTCCCGTTGGTTTCCCAGTCAAGCCTAGTTCCAGTGTCTTGAGCGGATTTTGAGGACATATCTGTGGTCTAAGTATGGTGGGCAGTGGTGCCTTCCATTGGTTCCTTGGGATGTTTGCACTATACCCTAGGATGAGGGGGTTTTGGATTGATCAATGTTGCTTCCCAGGGTAGCATTTTGGTGGACAAGTGGGAAAAATGTGATATTTATTATTAATCAAGAACAAAAATACACCTCTCCCAAGTTGTATTCTTGTTTTCTGATAATCACCTGGCCGTACTACTTCATTTGGTTCAAAATACGTAAGAAATGCTTGCACATCAAGTACATTAAATTACTAAACACCACAAACATAGACCCTGTCTTTTCTGCTTTTAATTATCTAATATTGTTAATGAAATTATACTTTGGATGAATTATTGCCACGAAAATTTTGTATATTATATTCTTTTCTTTATACCATTTTGGAATAAGTTGTGAGAACTTCATGAAAAGTTTCTACTTTCTAGTTATTCTGGAGCTGAGCTGATATGTTGGCTTCTATAGCTTATGTGAGACAAGGTGGCCACTGTAGTTGGTGTTTGGCTCTCTGATGTAACACTTGATACAATGTTGATAATTTGTAATGTAATATAACATACATTTCATATATATATACATATATATATGCTAGAAAATTTTAATTCCTCATCTAGGTCATCATTTTTAGGCTTTCTGATGGTCATGGAAATGCAACACAGTAAATTATAGACTGCCAAGCTTGAAGAAACACTTGTTTGTATAATCAGACAAAACCCAATATCGAGCAAAGTAGAATAGCTATGAAAATACCTTGCTAACTTTGCAATGAAAACTTGGGATCAAGTTTTCTATTTCCAGAACAACCATAAAATTATCTGTGGCACACATTTCCAAGATTTATAGAGACAACCATTTAAAGTAACATTCCAGACATTTCTCAACAGATATATGGAGGGGAGGGTAAATAATTCACAAATAAAATATTAGAGTACTAAAAAATCATTTTTTCATTCGCAAATTAGATGTTGGATCGTCTTACCCATTCCATTAAGGAACCATCCCTGCAAACTTTTGGTGGAAAAAGCTTGGGTTCTGCAGCCTTGAGTTTTAAAATTAAATCATCACTAGTGCTTCCCAACACCTGAAGAAAAAAGCATCACTATTACTTAGCATTCAAGCATATAAGAATGTAACGTGTAATTCACTTGTTTGGACTCCAATGCTAATGCAGTTGGAAACTTCATAATAAGGGACAAAAGCATTTTAATGCTCACATCAATTCGTTTTGAGGAATGACAAAACTAGACATATTGTTTACATGATTTGAACATGATACTTATGCAGAATATATCCAAGGCAAGATTTTCCAAGGGCGGGGACATACCGTAGCTGCAGAAATAGTTGCTGAAAATATTGCTCTTATGATTGCCATGTCCATTGTAGTTGCAAAGCTTACACTAGCTCTTTGACCATCTGGAGCAATAAATTCATGTTCTGGAGATGTTGCAGGATTTGTCACAAGGATACCTTTAGTATCCTCCACTAACCAGTCCAATAGAAACGTAGCACAGCCTTTTAGCAATGGGTATGCCTTACGCTCTAAAAATCCCTACTGGGACAACACAAAAGATTAGTATTCCTATCATTGTAAGTATGCAACTATTGAAATCGGGCATATCCTAGATTGGCCAACATATGAATTGAACTTCAGAAATTACTATAAGAGGACCACTTTGACCCACATACAATAGATGACATAAGATCATGAGATCTTGTATGATACAAGTTTACTAAATTTCTAAAACTGCACATTCATCATTCATAATAGGATGCAGCATGTATAGAAGATGCCAATGGGAGTGAATCCAGTATATATTGATACGTTTATAGCAGAATTGTGTGAATTGACTTCAGAACATATAAATGTGGTTCATGCATATATTTGAAGAGTTAGGTAACTAGACATCAAGAATTGTCAATTGGGTCTAGCTCGGGTGGTTAGGGAGTAGAAATGTTATTCTCCCCACCTGGGTTCAAATCCCGCATGTGACATGTTTCACTCTTCATGAGCCAATTGTTGCTGAGGCTGTGAACCATGAGAAATACATCACTCTGGCTTGTGGGCAGGAGGCTGAGGTGAATAGGTACATGTAAAAAATAGTAGATTTCAAGAATCAAATGAGTGTTTGACTCGTTTCTTAAGTATAAAACTAAAGTCCTCACAGCTCTTCAAAAAGGTGTATGAATTTGAATAATCCAGAATCAGCTACAGATATCGAGGTGCTATTAGTATTTTCTCCTTTCTGAATTTCTTTAGAAACTTCCATTATCCATGACATTCTATAGCACATTTTGTACCATTCTAATACAAACTCTGCACTACTAGTAGAAATGCCAGACCGTTCCTCCACACATTCTGTTCTTCTGCGAGATATTTTCCACAGCATGACTCTGTGTTCCTTACCATTATAAATAGTTAAGGAATCAATCAACTACCAGAATCACAACATGATAGTAAAGCAATTAATCAAAAATACAAGATGTCCTATGGTGAGCACTAAAGATACTCTTTCTCTATTTTTAGCAGCTTTTATCACACTAAGTTATTCTTGCTGCTCCTCACCTGAGGAAAGTTATTCTTGTTAAGTAGTCAATTCTAAGCAAGCTTTTAAAAAAAATATAGATCTGTTTTTGTTTTCATCTCCAATTTTGTCACAAATATGTATACCCAGCCAAACTTTTCTCTTGAACATAAGCTTAATAGAAGATAGGTGATACAGAATCATGAAGCTGTTTGAATTTATAATATGTCCATGTGCAATGACCCATTGATATGTATCATTTGTACTTGTAATTATGGCTAAGGCCATATTTCATTTCAATTATTGTATACCAGGTTAATTGTTAAAGACGACCTAGTCAAACTTGATATGTACGCTCAATAACCCGCTTGGGCTCTAGGGAGTGTGCCCTTGTTATGCAGGCCCATAATCCCCTCTTGGAAGGACACCTCACTTGAGTTGTGTACAAATACACAAATCAAAATCTCATTTGTATCATCTCATCTCACGATCTTATTGATCTCTCTTAAAAATGCTAAGGGTACCTAAATCCTTGCATCCTCCTATGCTTGGTATTTCTTTCTTTTATGTGTACTCATGCATTTCTTGTGAAGCACACTTGCACTTGAGCATATTTCTCTAATGCATTTGTGATTGAGTTGCTGCAGAGCTTGGGATTGTTTTGGTTCCATTTGATTCTCTGCTTTCACTCATGAATTACATTGTTGGAAGCAAAGAGCGGGAGCAGAAGCTGGATGCGCAATTTCCAGAATAACAAACTTGCTCGCCTTCAAGTGCCTAATGTTCACCTTTTCATTTCTCCGTATGACTTGCCGGATGACCTTGGATTGTCATTATCCATTTCATCTCAATAAGATCTGCAGACTGCAAGATATCCATGCCAGTTTTCATTCTTCCTCAAGGGGATAAACATAAAGAAAAATACTCTTGTTGAAACTTGATATCCTCTAACCATAATAAACAATGACATATCTATCTCAAGTTGTTATCTAAATGCTGAAATCACTGACAAAGGATCCATATCTAGCTTGTCAAATTATTAAAAAAGAAATGAAAGTTTCAAGTGTCTCCTACAATCCCACTCAGATTCATGTAAGCAATGAATTTAAAACAGATCCTACAAATCCAACACCATAAAAGTGTATGAAAGACGTGTGATAATAAAATTCAGTCCAAACAAAATTGCAGCAAAGAACTTAGAAATTCACATATAAAACTATTTCTAGACACTACCTTGTCATGTGTATAAGTATAGTGCTCCCAAAGATGTGTACAAAGCCAAGCTCCACCCATTGACCATACTGACCACACAGGATTTCCATCACTAGGTGAAGTTTTTGCCCAAATATCTGTAACGTGATGAGTAACCCAACCACCTGTTTTGTAGTTCACCTATATTAGCACAGAGTATTCATTGTATTAGTGTTCATCATGCAATTCAGTACTAAAGACTCCCTAATTGATAAAAATTCAGTTGTGTGTACATCTTCCCTAAGAAATTAATTCTCACTTGTTTCTTTTAATAAACACTTGTTGCTTGTGTTTTAACTTTTACTTCAATGATGGAGAAGGTTGTACAAAATCTAGATTCATACTTAGTGATTTGTGATGACTTCATATTATAGACCGAGCTAACCCACCAAGGAGAAATGACGACATAAATTTCATGTTATTCTAGTAAAAGAAACTTCATAAAAAGAAAAGATGTTGAAATTAGTGCAATCAAAATGCAGAGAAAAATGGCTTATATCAATAATCCTCTGAGTAACAATGAATGAGTTAGAAGTCCATTGCATTACATAGTCATCAGATCAGAAGAAGAATAAGGGTCTTATTATCACTCATTATCCATAGGGGGAATCAGTCCCAGAGGGTTTGAATAATCGTTTAGGGAAGGTGCCCCTGTCACCAGCTAAATCCCCCACTCTTCAGAATTAGGGTGTGCACCACTCATATGGGTTTTTACTATGCAGCACAAGCCCCTATTCATATCCAAGGATTCTTTGATGCATGGTATCCACCAAGTCGCACTAGGATGGACTTGCAATTGAGCCGCCAAAGATTGAGCATTCATATGTTCAAAATCAGAATTCAGAAGTCCAACCGCTCAAATATGACCACTTTTTCGCATTTTCATCCCCTAAGGGGGCATTGTAATAAGATGAAACTAGCAAGATGATTTTGTAAAAGGCTTAGCCTCCTAAGACTTGATCATGAGTATATACTCTAGAGTGTTTTTTTCACTTGTTAATTATGTCTTGCCTGAAATTCAATTTAAGCGAGTTATAATTTCTAAGTTTTTTCACTCACTACCTCCAAAGTTGGAGTGTGTACTCATGGTTAGATCTTAGCTTGGAAAATCTAAGTCTAGTGTCTAAATGTTTATATTACCATACTAGGTCATCAATTTTGAGTCATATGGAAATTGCGCTAAGTCCCCCATAGGTTTTTTAATATTTCGGGTCAATAAAAAATTTCCCGTAAAACAGAATATTTTAATTGTATTTTAGTCATATGTTAAAAAAGTGGTATTAGGAGGAATTATATGCCTTGGGGATATTCATTTTTGGACTAAGAATATCCACTTTACCTAAGTACCCACTTTTGTGAGTAAAATTAGGGATTTTAATCACTTAAAAATTAATTTTGCTCACAAAAGTCAATAAAAGACATAAAAAATCAGAACAATTAGCATCCCTATTGTCAAGGGAACATATTGGCAACATGTTTTCCTTTACCCATTGACCAAGACGCATGGATGAGCTATTCTAGGGAGAAGGGCGAGTCAATTAGTAGAAGCGGTGTTAACCCCAAATTTTCACCCTTGAAAATCTTGAGGGTTAAGAGTTGGCATGTATTGTTTTGGTTGGCATTCTGAGATTCTCCCAGAGTTTAGCACTTGTGTTGAGCAAGAGGTTGGTTCCCATGAGAGGCAGGTATGATCGATACATGGTTGTTTGGTTCAGAGTTAAGAGTTGACTTAGTTTCCATGCATATTAGAGAGATGTATACATATAGCAGGTGTTGCTATTTTTTAGGAGACACGATTTGAGTGGGTCTCTTGAAAGTTTGGACCAGTTTTGAGCATACAATATGAGTCTTTGCATGACTCTAGACCCGATGACACTTTTTCAGGTGACATTCCAGAACTTTCTATTTTTAGCAGGTTTTCCTCCAGGCCCCAAATTCAGATTTTGAGCGTGCAATATTGATCCTTAGGACATCCAGAGTCTTTTGGATCTTTTTCGAGATGATGTGGCACAATTTACTATTTTTAGCAGGTTGAGCACCAGGGCTCGCATGCCATTTCTGATCGCACATTTGGATCCCTTGCGGGAAGACGAAATCAATGAGTATAAAGTCAAGGGCATTAGGCATATGTAGACTCATATTTCTATTTTTAGCAGTGTCTATTTTTAGACAATGACATGTGGCGTTGTTCTCCCAGTGTTCTTGGATGATGTGGACAGTTTCCTAAAATTTGGGAGTTGGATTCTACATTTAGAAATTTCTATATTTAGCAGGTACATCATTCATGCAGATCTACATCATTTCGTAGATCTGCCACATCATCATCCATGCAGGGCCAAGTGGTGCCCTCAAAGGTCGACATGTGGCAGATCTACAAAATGATGTGGCATCCACCTAAGCAGAGGGTGCATATTTCCAATACTTGAGTATGTAATAAATAATTAATTGAGAAAGGGGGGTCGCATAACTGGGCATAAATTTAGCCGTATATTTCTCAGTATAATCACCCCTCCACTTGCCATGCATCAAATCCATAAAACTCTCCCTCAATTGAGTTTAAATCGTATTTTCCTAAAATTTAGGAGATTCCCTTAAAAATAGGGCGAATTTTGTTTTAGCCATAACTCACTCATGCTTTTGTCAAAATTAGCAAAAAGACATGCGTTAGAAAGCTAAATTTGGCCTCCATCTGTTTATTTCACTCCATAAAGCCAATTCACATTCATTATCATTCATTACTTCTATCTTTCTTC
>ML831130.1:0-22245 GCA_009831015.1 Picea engelmannii
CCTATAAAGTTATAAATATTAAAATAAAATTTAAAAATGCTAGAATAAGTAGATGAAGAAAAATTAACTTGCAACTTCACATAAAATTCACAACTATTCTTGGATATCATACTTGAATTTCTTTTAGATCTAAAGCTTATCATGGTGAGAATTATAATTATAGTGGGGATATTTTAAATAATAGTAGTCACACATACATACACATATATAGAAAAAACTCATGGGATCTCCCCTCTTCCCCATAATCTAGGGATGGAGGGCAACTCAATTGCTAGCTAACCAATGAGATTCATCTAGATCTGAACTTCAACTAGATTAAAACTAGAGAATGCATGAAGAAATCTTCCTTGAAACAACTTGTTTGAATCGATTAAACTAACACACACACACATAATGGTTTCATAAATCAAGAGATGAAGACTCTAAATGGGTCATTAGAGAAGAGATGGGAGTCTCAATCTCATATATACTATTGTATATCCAATGTGTAAGATGCCTAGGATAGAAATAATGAGAGGAATCTATATGGGTGGATGAAACAATGTCATAGGCACTATGTGAGGTAGAAAATCATATATTCATTTAGCAATGGAGAAGGTTGTTCAAGAGAAGTGAAGGTATACAAACAAGGTACCATTCTAGGGACCCTTAGTGTAGGAACGTCATCACAAAATGTTAATTTTAGTGGATTTTTTCTACAAGGGTGTACCAAAACTCATACTCTAATAAGTTGTGTTACTAGAGATTATCAACAAATAAAATAGAAAGAAAGAATGGAACCAAAAGAAACTAATCCCAGTGTAACTATAAACCCTATCTAATGCATGAAAATGAAATAAATACTTAAAAACATAAATAAACCTTTGGCATTAGAAAGAGGGAGAAAATAGAGGCACTTTCATTATTACCCAAATTCAAAGACAATAACTTACAAGTACACCTAGGAGAAGCTTGAAGTAACAAAATGGGCTCCAAAGATCCTCTTGGGATGTGTCCTTTGCTTCCTTGTATTTACCACTCCAAATTTTGTGAACCTAAATTCTTAGAAACTTAAGTTGTGAAAGACAATTTAAAATGTTTTCAAGTCTCTTTGGATTCTAGTAGCATAACCTTACTTTTTGAATGGATTATTGATGCGACTTCAAGAGCTTAATTTACAAGTAAATAGTGGATCCCTCTTTGGATTTAGCCTCTATATAAACTCTTCCATTGCATTAATAAAGGTATGGGATAATGATGGTAAAAGAAGATTAAATCAAACACTTTTAATCAAGGTGAGGTATTTATAAGGTCCACACACACCCACTATGTCATTTTAGAGGTATAGGTGCACTAGTGAGCCATAAAAAGTAACTATTTTTTACTTTGAAAAGAGTCACGTGGATATCGAGGAATTTCTTATGTGACACATGCAGGAAAAGAGGGGAAATATACATACCCAACAATTAGGTCAATAGATAGTTTAACTCATATCAATGAGGTGCAAATGAGGTTGCATGATGATGGAAATGGGTGCATAGTGGAGGTTGTGATTGCAATGGCGATGTTTCCTGGTAAATCTACTCAAATTGATTAACTGAGAAAAATTAGGGTGATGACTATTTCCCCTAATGTATGAGGTTAGGAGTAGTTCATATAGATAAAATACATCATGGGTTTATTTCTCTAAACAATAGAACATGAAGGGAACCAAGGAGCAAAGTGGTCAAAGAGGGAGGAATTATGATAGATGAATTAAATGTGCCTCTTCTGGCCTAAAATCAAAATCTTTGATAAAATTTTCTTTAAGTTTGATCCACGAGAATGTTTTAGCCCATGCTTCCTCTATTTATACCATTTGTAAGGTATGCCATCTGATTTTCTTGGAAACATGTGGGGACACACTCTTTCATCTCTGTAGCCAATTATTTTCCATTCATTTTCACATTGATGAATATGGGTTATAACGTTGAAGATGGGCTTAAACTTGGGTATGTTGGATGTTGCATAGCTCTTTTCCTCCAAATTGTTCCACAAAATATATTGTTGAAGTTGTCCATGTTTTCAATCTTGGAGTATGTGTGTCCCACCAACGAGCTGCCTATCTAGTGAAATATTGTACAAGATTTTGCATCACTTTGTGGTTTCCAACTATTTTTTATGCTTGAATCTTAACAGAGCCATTGGTCTTGATTTTAAGTTAGTGGGGTACTGAGGTTGGTGTTTGTTTGATATTATTTTTGTACACAACATGTATTTCTTTAATTGAATGCATGAGAGAAAATGATGTATTGGTATGGCCTCAATCGACTGGCATTCATGCACCTTTGAGTTATAGATTTCTATCCACCATTCGTATAACTCATTATCCGAGTTCTAGTTGACTGAAAAGGGTGAAACTCATAAATATATCCTAAAGAATTGGGTTCCACGTTGTATTTATCCTCTTGCATGATCTGGTACAATTTCTTAGCTTTTGTGTTCTCATCCTAGGCTTCGACCCATGGCTTTCCTTCCTTTAGATCTAGAGGAATTACATTTTGTCAACCATTTCCTTTGAACTTAATTATATCTTTCTACAAAGATATAGTGCCTTAATTCTCCTACCCCAAGGGCACTCGACCAATGCTGGGTATGGAGGGATGACTTTGACTAGGTCGATTACTTCAACATCAACCTGATTCTAGATTCCCATTATGATAGCCTGAAAATTCTTCAAGTTCCCAATAGGTTAACCTTTGGCCCACCAATTTCAAACATTTCATTGTGTGCACAAGTTCCACTCTTAACAATTTTATCCATGTTTCACATGGAATAATATTGTCTCGTGACCCAAAGTCGACGACAACTTGATGTACCATGTAGTTGTCAATTTCTAGATTGACTTAAGGGCCATAATCAATGTGGGTTTTTTCTTGTGAAAACTAGCTTATATTCTTATAATATATTTGGTCATATTTATATTCTTTCAATATATTTAAGAGTTCCAACAATCGACCAACTGACTATTTTTCTTTCAAAAGTTGTAAAAATTCTTCTAAGACAACATCTTTGATGATTGTTGTGTTCTATTGTCTGTTATGTTGTAATCTAGGGAATTGTATGAAGATGCTACCACTACTCCTTCACACAGAGAAATATGGTACAAAGAACTAATATGCAAGTACACATGTAGATAAGAGTAGAAGAGTACACAAAGTAATGGAGAGACCAACCATATGCGCTTTATTATGTATCACAACAACCTTTCTTTATTTGTTACATATTCATATATTTATGCTTACTCATTCAATTACAAGGCATGATATAGGTGGATATCGGTGGCCACCCACCTTTTCCAATTGGCTCAAAAAAAATTTCTAGCAATTTTGGTAATTTATTATTTTTAGCAGTTTTTCGAGTCCTGAACTTTTGGAGCTAATTTGAGGCCCTAAACGACGTATTTTGGGAAAACGGGGAGAAACATGGAATAAAGTTTAATGTTTCTCACACAAAATTTGTAGTCCTCGGATAGATTTTTCTAATGGTGTATCGAGCGCCCCAAACGAAGATTATATGAAAAAGTTACGCCCCCGGGAAGTTGACGTATCAACTACCTCCATCGGGGCCTGCAAACCTTTTGGCCTTTCATCTTCCGAGGTTAGGTTTTTGGATTTTCCTTATGTTAAAAAGGCCCTTAGAGCCTCATTTTAATAATCATCTTCTTGTGAATGCGAGTAGCCGTCACATCTCTTCTCAGAGATAAGATGCCACCATTCTAGCGAGTCTTTCACTCTATATTTTTACAGTCTCTGTACATTTCTTTCATTAATAGAAATTGTGTATTATTGTATCTCTATTTTTATGGTTTCATCTTTGATACATTTCTATTATATTATTGCATATCCATGATATCTCTGTGCATTTCTTTATTATATCTCCACTCTCATTTCATGCGGAAAATAATTTGGATCAGTGGTATCAGAGCAGGCTGCTCTTGATCGTTTTTTCAGTGCATGTCCCCGACGAGGTCCGAGTATAGCAAGTTGGGTCTCGAGATTGTCTCTCTTAAATATAATCGCTCTCACACGCCCAATAAACCCTCCATGGCGGAAGAAAAGAAAAACGACGGAGCAGACGATCCTATAAATCTGTTGCTTGAGCAAGCTCTCACGCGACAGAGGGACGAAATGATGGAGACTTTTTCCCACATCCTTCAACGCCTTCTGATAGCAAAAATAAAATCTTCATCAAACAACCACTTTGGAAGCACCTCTCCTTTCAAGGTACAAGTTAATTTTGATATTCCCATATTTGAAGGTCAGATAGATGCGGATGCCCTAGACAAATGGTTAAATCTGCTAAACGGTTATTTCTCTGTTCACCATTTTTACGACAGGGAAAATATCACCTTCACACTCCTTAAATCTCTCCCCCATGTCAAACATTGGTGGGAAACTTACTGGGAGAAAATTTCCACAGAGGAGTCTAGAATATATGGGGCCGAGCCCACTTGGGATTTTTTTGTGGATGCAGTAAAGGAACAGTATTACCTGTTGGAAACTATGAGGACTAGTACATGAGATGTAACACACTACGACAAGAGAGGGGCCAAGAAGTTCCTGAGTTCACCAATACCTTCCATACCTTGCACACCAAGCTGGGTATCAAAGACTCTGAATGACATGTGGTTCTGAAATACTGTGGGGCTCTACACAGATACATCCAAACTGAAATGGATTTTCTGGACATCTCATCACTCGGTTCTGCTTATCGATATGCTGTTAAAATCAAACAAAAATTTAAGCACCAGAATAAGCAGGAGTTTGGATCTGCAAATCCATAACAACCAAAGTATGATAAGGATGACCCTAATAAACAGTCTCTTGAATACCAATCCAAGCCACAGGAAAATAAGGGTCACGGGAAGACAAAGAAGGACACCGGAAAATGGTGTGATTTCCACAAAATCCCTTGGCACAACACCAATGAATGTTTCTCAAAACAGTCATTTGTGGATGAGATCAAAGACAAGGAGCTGAACCTTGATTCAGAATCTGATTCTAAAAATACTAGTAGAAGACAGATCATCGACGCAAACCCCACTGCTATTGTCGCGACCGCAACAATTAAACCAGAAGAACCAAAAGATCCTGAAGAGGGGGAGAACCTTTTTAATTTACATATGTGGGTGAAGGGGACCCCACTGCATTTTATTGTTGATAGAGGAAGTCAGAAGAACCTCATCTCATCAGAGGTCGTCAAGCAATTGGGATTGTCAACAACACCACATCCACATCCATACAACATCGGGTGGCTTCACCAGGGATGAGATCTTCGTGTCAGCCAGTAGTGTCGATTGTCTTACGACATCCAACCCTTCAAGGATGAGGTATTATGTGATGTTGCTCCACTAGATGTCTGTGATGGTATCTTGGGCCAACCATATATGTGGAAGCACCATGCTATTTATGAGTCTTGACCCTGTAGTGTCATTGTTACTTTGGGGGTTCATCTCTACAGAATACCAGAGGTAGTTCCAAATACTGTCTCACCTAAACAATGCCGCAAGGTAGTATCTCATACTACAAAATTCAGCTTCTTCACAATCTATTCAAAGGGTGAACAAAAGGATACTACAACCACTATAGCCTTGGCCCAAGCACCTTCTATCCAACAGAAGCAGGTCAACAAGGTTGCAGGAAAGCACAAATATTCCTTCTGCACACAGTCATCTCATGTAGCCATGCTGGTTAAAAAGGTCCAACCCTTCCAGCCACATGTTCGTGACAACCTTCAACAAGATAAGTGGTGCAACTTCCCCAACAAGGCAAGTAACTCATCAAGATGCAGATTCAACAAACACTTTTCCCTCTCCCCCGGGCACTCAACGCAATGGAGACCATTGCTTCCTAAGGAGGGAGGATTGATCTAGGTGGATATCGGTGGCCACCCACCTTTTCCAACTGGTTCAAAACAATTTTCTGGCAATTTTGGTAATTTACTATTTTTAGCAATTTTTCGGGTCCTGAACTTCTAGAGCCGTTTTGAGGCCCTAAACGACGTTTTTTTGGGAAAACATGG
Organism: Picea engelmannii; assembly: GCA_009831015.1. Lineage (NCBI taxonomy): Eukaryota > Viridiplantae > Streptophyta > Pinopsida > Pinales > Pinaceae > Picea > Picea engelmannii. The sequence goes on from ML831130.1 coordinate 6,043, forward strand.
AGCAACATGGGACGGATTTTGATGTTTCTCACACAAAAGTTGTAGTCCTTGGATAGATATTTCTAATGGTGTATTGAGCGCCCCAAACAAAGATCGTATGCAAAAGTTACGCCTTGGGGAAGTTGACGTATCAACTACCTCCATCGAGGCCCGTAAACCTTTTGTCCTTTCATCTTCCAGGGTTAGGGTTTTGGATTTTCCTTATGTTAAAAAGGCCCTTAGAGCCTCATTATAATAATTATCTTCTTGCGAATGCGAGTAGCTATCACATATCTTCTCAGAGATAAGTTACCACCATTCTAGCGAGTCTTTCACTCTGTATTTTTACAGTCTTTGTACATTTCTTTCATTAATAGAAATCATGTATTACTGTATCTTTGTGTTTATGGTTGCACCTCTGATACATTTTTGTTATATTATTGGATATCCGTGATATCTCTGTGCATTTATTTATTATATCTCTGCTCTCATTTCATGCTGAAAATAATCTGGATCAAGGCATTTGCAACTTCCTAACTTCCTTGTTCAGTCGACCAAACTAGGAAGTCGACCGACTTACATATTCGACTTGATAGTTGAATAACTTGTATATTCGATTGGACAATTGAACAACTTGTATATTCGACTAGGTGGACTGTCAGGTCTAGTTGACATAGTTGACTATCCCCTAAAACATCTCCCCTCCACCTCATATCCCTTCTCGTCTCAGGAAAGAGGTATATTGTGTCTTTTATATTTACAAAATTTTAGACAATGAGATTACAAAATTTTGAAGAAGACAGATAAAAATATATTTGATTTTTTGGTTGGATATTCTGTGGGTTGATTGGCCCCACAAAGTCTATGGCTTATTTATTAAATTATTTCAATGTAACCTATGGATTCAAATGCATTTCATCCTTCCTAGATGGTTTTCCCATTCTTTGACATACATCACATGAATAACAATATTCCTTAGCATATTTGTGAAGTGTGGGCCACCAAATCCCTGTGCAAATTTCTTTTTGTGCAATTTATCTCCTTGTATAATGTCCTCCTACAATCCCATCACACACTTCTTTAATTATCATCGGTCTTTCGTGTTCCAACACACATTGTCTCAATGTTACATCTGCACCCAACTTGTATAAATTCCTTGCATTAAATTGATAGTTTGTTGCTTTCACTACCAGTTGTTTCTTTTGCGCAACTTTCATGTCTGATGGGGCCATACCTACACTTAGGAACTGCACGATGTTCGATAAGTAATCATCCACCATCTTTACTACATATATCTATGCATCTAGGAAGTTGTCATCTAAATTGCTTGCATCTTCTCCTGATAGTATGCACGATAGATGATATGGTCCTGTATTCAACCTCCCTAGTTTCAATACAACCTCAAAATCGTATTCATCAAAAAATAGTAGCTATCTGCATATTCTCTCCTCCCAAAATGGCTTGTTAACTAAGTATTTTAATGCAGAATGGTCTGTATACATCTTAAAGGTGAGACCCAATAAATAATGTATGAAATTCTGTAATGCATAGACCATTTCCAATCCTTCTCATTCAGTGGTAGTATAATTATTCTTTTCTATGTACAACTTCCTTCTTGCAAAATAAATTGGGTGATCTTTGTCTCCCTCCCCTGGTTGGGATAGTACTGCACCCAATGCTATGGATGATGCATCTGCATGTACATGGAACTCCTTGTTCCAATATGGAAATATCAGAGTCGCTATGGTCACTATTTTTTTCTTTAAGGTGTCCAATCCATTCTGATAGTCCTCATTCCATTGGAACTTTGCTTCCTTCTTCAAAAAAATTTCCATTGGTGCTATGATCTGTGCATATCCTTTGATAAATTTCTTGTAATAGTCTGTATGACCCAAAGTTTCCCTTAGCTGTATAGCTAACGTAGGTGGTTGTAATTCTAGAATTATTGCAATCTTGGTTGGATCTACTAGTAATCCATGTTTGCAAACTACATGTCCCAACAAAATTCCAAACGGTGCACGAAAAATACACTTCAAGTTTAGAAAAATATAACACTGTATACACCGATCCAACATTAGCCCAAGGAATTATATGTGATGCTTCAGTAGACTGAACATAGTCCAATCATCCAAGTAAACTTGAAGGAACTTATGAATAAATTCCTTGAATGTTGCAACCACTACTCTAGAAAACATCATAGGGGAATTCTTCAGTCCAAATGGAATTACTGTATATTGATAAATCCCCCACTATGTTTCCAAATTAGTCTTGTGTCATTCCTCCTGCACATTTTTTATCTAATCGTACCCAGAGAATCCATCTGTGAAAGAATAAGTTTCTTGGCCTCCTACGTTCTCCAATACCCCATCTGTGAATCATGTTGGAAATGGGTCATGTAAACACGCATCATTCAAATTTCTCAGATCCACACATATCCTAATTCCTCTTGTATTTTTTTCTTGCACTACCATTGGAATGATCCACTTGGATTCTTGTACTGGTTCAATGATTCTTGCGTCCAACATCCTGTCTATTTCGACTTTCACCTTTTCCTTGTACTTTGGATTTAACCTGTAAAGTCTCTGTTGTACTGGCTTATCCCTTGGTTTCAAGGGAATATTCATCTCACCTAAGTCCCCTTCTATCCCCTTCATCTTTGAAAATTTCATTGGGAATAGGTCCTGATATTCGCACAAAAATTATGCAATCTTCTCTACTATCTCATCACTCCAGAAATCCCCTATCTCTGCAAACTTCAGATTCTCTGTCATCCCAATGTTTACCTTCCATGTCTTTATCGACTAGGTATATGTGAAAAATTCAAGCTCTTTACCTTGTACTTCCTGTTCTCCTTATATCTCAAGTACTTATACATTTATGGCATCTTCTTCATCATGTTCTTCCTTAGCCACATTGTAGCACTCTAATAACTCATGAAAAGTCACAGTATCTCTATGCACATTTCCCTTTCCACATGCCCTTCTTCTAAGAATATATTAGTTCGAATAGCCTGTAGTGCTGCATCTATCGATGGATATTCATGTTCAAAAATAAATGTGAATTTGAACCTCTTAGCCAACTCTTCCCATCTTCCGGTCTCTCTACACATTTCCAATTCCAAATACTAGTTCCTCGAAATTGTGTCCATGGTATGTATAAATCCGTGCGTCCATTCTGTTTCTAGTAATGAACTCCATAAGGTCCTGCACTGCGCAACATGACCTACTGGGTCACTCTCTCATGTATGCTTCTGCATAATACTTTCTCCCTTAGTACCAAACCTTACTTGTATTAGTCTTCTACACTGTGGCCAATCTTCCATTCCTTCTTTGTGTGCAGCCCACCATCTGCATGGAGTCGCTTTTAGTGAAACATCAAGTGCCAACAACCTTTTCTATTCGAGAACTTGCAACTCAAATTCCTTTACAAACAAACTTATTTCAATCAATCCATCATACTTGGGTGGATCAAATAATTTTGTTCCAATCCAGTACAAGGATCGAGTTATGCGTGCACATTGTCTATTTGATACTTCATGCATTCTCTTCTAGAAATGCTCTGGGAATTCTTCAGAATATGATGCACATGAACTGATACTTCGCCAAATTAGTGCACTGTCTATAGTGGGGTTTACATAATCATCCATCCGCGCAATCATGTTATATAATTTGTCAATGTAATTTCCTTTGGATGGCTCTATGTATCTCTTCCCTTATGATGGGTCCAAGGGTGAAGTAACTTTCAAATATCTAACTTCAAATATCATTTCCCTCCTCTTGAGTTTAATGAATTCCTGGTTATAAAAATTCCATTCCAGTCCCATCAGTGTTGGATATGGTTGACTGTCATCCATGATCTCAATAAATTCAAAATATTCCACACTGTGCACCCCATCTATGTTCACAGGTACTCCTGTCAAACAACCAATCAATACTATTTTGTGATGATTCACGAGCCTTAACTAAATAGGAGACCGTACTAGCTTTGGTTTTCCCATCATCTCCCATGTCTTCTTAGGTAAAACATTCATGTCATAACCCAAGTCCAAGATAACATTATCCACATCATATTCCTTGATTTATCCACTGAATATGAATTCTCCGTTGGTCCTCTTCCTACACAGTACCCGATTCACCAAGTTTTGTGCGATGGGAGTTTCCCTTCCTTGTGTGCAATGATCAATCATGTCATAGAGTTTACTTAGAGAAATTTCATCTTTCATTGGCTCTACACAACTCCTCAAGAATTATGTCAGTGTGCTTACCTTTCCAGTTGGTTTCTCTGGCACAACACGATCTCTAACATGAGGCATAGATAATGTTGATGCTCCCCAATATTGTCCAAGTACTTATTTTCTTTCCCTTTGATATGTCTCTTTTTATTGATGAGGATCAAAGGTTAGCATAGGCCCAACTAACTTCCTTACCCATTGCTCAATTTTCTTCGCTCCATTCGTCAGATCGACTCCAGTTCTATATCTTTTGTGCGTAACAACTGCTATTCTTGGTCCTTCGTTGCATTTTTTAGCTAATATTTTTTGTACATTTTGATTTGGATTATGTTATGATTTCCTCTTTCCTTCCATTTCACAACTAGTTGAAGAAAATATTTTGTCACATGGCCAGTGCTCTACAATATGTGCACGTTGTACGCAGATTCAAGCAGTTGCGGGCCAAGTGTCCTGGTTGATTACAATTGTAACATATAATCAGTCCTCTTCCTCCTCTACCAAAATTTCCTCTGCCAAAATTTCCTATGTTTCCTGGATTAAAGCCTCTTTGATTATTATATTGTGGACCACACCCTTCTGCTGCATCATTCTCCTCCTAAATCCTGTACATATATGAAGTGTGCTCCCTCATCAAGTCGAACACATGAAAATACTTCTCTTCATGTCCAACAAACTTGCAAAAATTGTAAAACAAGTTCCTTGGTGTATTCTGATACTTCTATAGTAATGGACACTCAATTGGATCATGTTCCCATTTATTACATATCTCACAATACCAGCCTTTTGGTAATGGATTCAACACTCCAGTCATCAAATACTGTGCAAATGTTGAGCATTCGTCCTTCTGACAACATTTAGTCCTACACTTGATACACTAGACTTGTTCACGTTTCTCCATCACTTTTGTAAGTTCTTCCAGTTGAGTCATCAAAGAAACCAACTATGTCTAAACATACACCATCCCTCCATTGTCTCCTACATGTGATGATTCCAATTCCATTGCAATTTCCAGTGCCTCATGTAGTGACACAACCTTTTGTTGAATCAATGGCCTGCGAATGTGTGGTAGAAGTCCTGCAATAAACCATTCTTGATGATGTTGACCAGAGATTTGAAAATTCAGTCTACCCATCAAGTCCTTGAATCTTTGATCGAAGTCCCATATTGACTTAGTTTGCACTTGTTTAATCTCCTTCATTTCTGTGATGTATTGTGACTCAGACTTTGGATTCTTGAACTCTTTCAATAATGCTTGCCTTATCTCTGCCAAAGTCTTGGCATGTCCTGTAGGTGTGATACTCTGCAACTTCATGTACCAGACTATCACATGTCCTCTAAATGTCGTGGCCAACTACACAATCTTCATGGCCTCATATTGGACATTCTTTGTGTCCAAAATTGTCTCACAAAAAAATAGATGTTGTTCTGGGTCCTCTTACGCAACTCCCTAGAATTCAGGTAGTCTAAGAGTATTGTCTACCCATTCCATGTTTCTTTTTTTAGTCCCTCTTCTTGGTTATTCTGGCTGACTCTACCTCTGCGCACTCCTTCCACTTCTCAGATTGCTAATACTCTGTCCTCTCTGTATAACTATAAGTGATTTTGATAAGTCTTCAACCTTTATCTCTGATTAGGGTGACACACATGGGGTTATGGATTCGACACATGACCCGGTATGATTAGGACTTAATTTTTCTTCTATTACTAGACTGGACTGGAACTCCTCTTCTTCTCCTCCTATATATGGTATTTCCACAATTTGGACTATTGTACAAGGTTCTCTCCCCTTTGGCTCATTGTGAGACTCTCCTTTCTCATCCTTAGTCTTTCACCTATTGTACCTCGTTCCTCCATGCAATACTTCAAACCTGTCTTCTTCCTCTGGTATATCTCCTTCATTCCTCTGCATCCTTAGTCCCTCCCTTCCTTCTTCATCGCTTCCTTCATTCTCTCCTGTTCTCATACTATCCTCTTATCATCCCCTAGTTCCCCTATGTGCATGAAGCCCCTTAGTAGTCAAATTACATTTTCACTATGCACATTTCACACAACAATATATTTGTCCACTTACCCAATGATTTCATAAACCTTCCGCGTGGACCTTTGAAAAATTCCCTTTCTGCAACATTGTATGATTGGGTACAATCTACTGCAAATTATGTAATGTATCCTCCTAGTATGCTATCCAACCAAAAATCAATTGAGCAAGTAGTTGGATTAATTACATAATTCAACCGTCTTACCAACTCAGGAGTCCAATTCCTTGACATTGCAGTTCAATACCTTCTAGTATTCTCCACTAATATTTCTAGCCAGTCAGTTAGAATAATTGGAAATTCGCTAAAGAAAAATTCATGCAGTTTTGTATACACATACCTTTGCATCCATTGCTTGTCACTCATATGAGGGTTTTTGTTCTCTTTTCGATCAAACTCTCGTTCCTTCCTTTCCAACCATTCTAATATCTCTTTCTTATTCAACCTCCAAAACATTCCCTCAATCATAAATTCCTAGTCCCAACTACGAAACCATTTGTTGGGGCGACATGCAGTTGTAAAACCCCAGGTTCGAGTTATATTTGACCAACAAAACCCTCCAGACACCGACCCTTTTGCCGTCACCTACATGTGCAAATGAATTCTCACCTGAGGTATCTATTGGGACTATAAGAACTAGGTTTCTATAGTGGTGAGGGAGTGGGAGGTGACCATTCTAGTCATTCTTACTTATTGGTTATGTGCACGTAATTCCATCCTTGTTATTTATTAGCTACTTAGTGAGTTCAGATTCATATTACCATTATATTCCAGATTACAACATAAACCCATTACTGTAATAGTCATAACACTTGCAGAATGATTCCTCATAAGACAGATCTAATCTAATAAGCTTCCAGACATAATTCATGAACAATCATATAAAATACATTCAACATAGGGGTTAACATAATTCACCCTAGTCTGGGCTACATCCACAATGACTGGATTCTTTATTTTGCGTTTGGTAATTTATTTAGGCTTGAGCACTCTACTTACAAAGATACATCATGGTTATCTTTCCTTTCTCTTGGCCTAGACACTCTGTAGTGCAAGCCTCTGTCTCTCTCTCTTTTTGCATCATCTCCTTAGAATTTAGACATAGATTCCTTTCTTCGATAGAATAGAACATAACCATAACAATAACTAGCAGAGAACACAAAATGAGGAACCCCTATTCTCCCAAACCATTTCATATTTATACATAAATTCTAGGGTTTAAAACCCTACTTTGTTCATCCTAAAACCCTATTACAATGCATGACTACTCTAGTTAACTAGATGTTTGGGCTGCTTTCACTTGCTTTTCCGTTTGCATGATGCTTTTTCACTATGACTGTTTTTCTTCCTGATTTTGTGTGTGCTTCTATATTTAGCATGTCAAGCTGTCATCCTTCCTTTTCGCCTGCTTTTTTCTCTACTTTATTCTTCTCTTTTCTTTATTCCATTTTACTACGCATTGTACTTCTGGATGTGTCTCAACTGTGCACTCCCTAGTCTTCATTCTTCTTTTGCACGCATGTTCTATACTTCATATTTTTATCAAATTTTTATCCAAAATTTCCTGTACAACAACACGACACATGAATTAACACACAATTGACACTTATATTTGATTAAAATAACACCAATTGTGTGAAAACCTTCCACATTCCTCCCATCCTTAGACCGCACTGCTCATAACTCTCAGCAGTGGGTCATCCTCGAGCTGGGGCTAAAATACACCTAGGTAAATGATTCCTAAGTAGGACAAGGTATCTCAGACAACATGAAACACAATCATAGGTTCCAACTTGAACTAACATCCTATAGTCCCTCATTCCCCACATGTTTGTCCCACCTCAGGAAGTGTGCCCCTTCTTTGCTCAACATTCCCTTGGCTGCCCCCCTTCCTTTCTAGGGCTTCAACAACTGACTGGAAAGGAAGTCTCAGAGCCCTATAGATGTAGTTTGGCACCTTTGAAAATGAATGCCCATAAATTCTCTCACCTGTAGAGAATTCTCACAGGCCTGGCAACTCGTCTCTTCAATATCCTATGGGATTGACAACCCACTTCTTCAATCCAGCTCCAAAGATAACTAGGGTACATGTACAAGTATAGGTATAGTAACAATAAGATACAAATGAAAACTGAGTGAGTGAAGAAATGATGATAGAATGATCAAAAAATGAACTAAGTCCAAACTATATGTATGCATGTTCCCAACTTGACACTTGTCATGTTGAGAACTACCTTGGGCCCACTTTTCACCATCCTTAGAACTTAGGATAAAATAATTATCCATACTTTATAATTTAAGGTATATTAATATAATATTCCTTTTGGATTAAGCCCCCCTACCTTAGCCCCTTATCCTTAACTTTTATCCCCCTTTCCTTATCTATTGGAGTTTATCCCCACATACTCTTATTCATGGTTGGTCTACAATAGTGATGTGTTTTCATTAATATTTTCATGTGATTACATATTACAATGATGGATCAATGGCCATTTAACATTTGGCTCTCCAACCTAATAACCACATATACACTCTGGCCTCAAAATACATATACACAAAGGCACTCTGGCCCCAAAACCACACAATTACTACATTGTATGTAAAACTCAGGATGGTGCGCACCCTTCCTTTAGTGCGCAATCCTCACACACTTACATAGGTAGGTGATACATTATAAAATGCGCACACTCCTTTGGTGTGATATTCTCGCGCACTGACTCAATGTGCACAGAACCAAACCAAAGACCTTGTACCATCAATTCACTGACTTATATGTATAATTACATTTACATTTACAATTAGTACCCACAAATCACTAGCCTATATGTTCATTTAAATTTATATGTACAATTGGGTTTCGTCCTAGGGGTATTACATTTCCCTCCCCCTTATTTATGCACTGTCCTCAGTGCAGTAAATACATATATACAACTAAAATTTCAAAATTCCTCAAAATGATGTGGGTATTTTTCCCTCACATAATCCTCGTTCTCCTAAGTATCATCTTTAATACCGTACCCGACCCATTGAACCTTTACTAGCCCTATGACTTGATTCTGGAGCTGCTTGATCTTCCGGTCCAATATGCACACCAGATGAACTTGAAAGTTTCCCTCTTTCTCCACCCGAATCAAATTCCAATCAATAACATGATTAACATCAGGAACATACTTTTTAATAAATGATGCATGGAATACATTATGAAGACACATTGATGCCGATAAGGAAAACATATATGCTATAGGACCAATCCTCTTTATGATTTCAAATGACCCATAGTAATGTGCTTCCATCTTTGAAAAATTTCCCAACTTCATGGAAATTCTATTGGATTTTACTTTCAAGAAAACATGGTCACCCACTTTAAATTCTCTGTGAGTTCTTCCTTTATCAGCATAGTTTTTCTTCTTGTCTCGGGCAACCTTTAAATTCTGTTTTATTTTAATCATCTTCTCTTCCATTTCCCTGAATAGTTCTGGCCCAACCACTGCTCTGTCTACTGGGTTGTCTTGTCTCATTGGTGTGTTGCACTTTCTGGCATAAGGTGTCATTGAGTGCTCAACACACCCTAAAATCCTTATGAAATTTTATCACTTTTTGGGTACCACTTATTTTCTTTTTACTGTCTAAATTGATTTCACTATGGGGAATGGTTTATCTTTGTTTTGTTTTAATGACTCTTATCAATCAATTCAGGTTTGTTTGAACTTATGAAATCTCGTGTCTAAAAGAACATGACATCCGAACTAAGAATCTACAACTAACATTGCACCTAACACGCTTATGTTCGGCGTTGGAAAAATTCAAGAAGGTAAGGTGGCCAGATAGTTACAATAGTTGCTGAGTGCTGATGCACCATCGACATTGGAAGAAGGTAGATTTGGTTTGCGTAAGTTATTCGCCACAAAGTTTCAAGAGATAGTCAATCCCCATCGGCATCGACACATTACAGGAAGGGTATACATTGACAAAGGCCATAAATAAATCACTGATAGCTGATGTCTGATGCTCTTTATCGGGGTCAAGGAAATCTAGAAATATTAAAACAATCATTTTTGTCTGTGACAAACATATCACCGATCCCTGATACAATTTCAACATCGAGACGTTTTCGTAAGAGTCGATCCCAGAGCACTTGGGTAGGTTTATTGCCAATCGTCAATCCTTGATACTTTTTGACGTCGACAAGATATGATCAGGTTTTAGAACGTATAGATTAAAGAAAATCTAGATTTCGATTAACATGAGTAAATGAAGACGTCGATCTTGAGTGCCACATGTCTTTATCACGTAAGGGTGTCATACGACCTAGTTTCGTCCCGAGTCATATTAAGGTTCCATGGGTCCTAGTCACACCTCCTAGTTAGCTTTACCATGTTAGCTCTGTATGAAAAGATCGATCGATGCCAGATATTTTGCAAAAGGATATCAATGAAAAGTGTTTGAAGCAGAATCCCGACCCTCAACTCACCATCTGGACTAGAAAAACGATGGGATGTTTCCAACATAATATATGATCAGATTTTGACATTTAATAAACCAGTTAATTCTTCATCCCACATTTGTTGCTACCTCGTTCGTCGATTGAAAAACAACAATTTGAATTCACCAATAGGCCACGTTACAACCAGCTCTCACACCATCAACCCTCAATCGAATTTAATTTTAAATGTCTTTGAAGATCTGGCAGAATATTTAATGAAACTACACTCATAACCCAAATTGAATGGCTAATGTGACAAGGTAATTTTATCCCTGTTTAAATCCCTAGAACGGTTTTGAAAAAATTCATTCTGCGCACATGTTTGAATTCCAGATCACCTGAAGAAGCAAGGCAAGCGCCTCAAGACTGTGCTGATCCTCAGATCATCAAAACCAGGTTAAACAAGCCACATAGTTATGTGTTCAAGTTTGTCAATTTGACAGTCGTGATTTATATATGCATCCTATTTCTTACAAGGTCTCTAAACTATGTTCTAACTGCAGGTAAAATGATGTCGAGAAAGCCAATCACCAGATGCTCGATGAGAGCACCCAAGCTAAAGGAAGATGAAACAAGTGAAGGTTCTTCTCCTGGTATAGCGAGGTAGTTGGGGTACACTCCCAGGGTGGATCCGGTCATAAAAAAATCAACAAAGAAAGATTTTGTCCAGCCTCCGGTCTTCAGTGATACTGAAGCAAGCACCAGATCCAAAGTAATTCTCCTAGAGTGGGGGGACCTTTTCAACAGAATCAACCGAGAGTAGTACCTTAAGTATATCCCACACAATGACTCGGATGTAAGGGCGCTCGATGACCAGGTGTTCGTAAACATTCGATGGTCATATTTACACATGGTAGCGAGTAGAACCCCGATTTTCCCTTGCATAGAGGTTCTGAAGTGGCTAATTGACCATACAAACATACAAAAATGTTTAATCAACGATGAGAATGGTAGGTGTGTTGGATTTTTCCTCCCGACAGAAGTCCAAAAATACTACAATCTAAGAGACCAAGAGGAATGAATAAACACAAAATTCGTGGTGAATTTCTATGTATTCCATGACACCATCCAGCTGATGGCCTCATGGTGGAAGGAGGACAAGAATTTTACTAACTGAAGCAATGGCTGGTATGGGACAGTTAACTTGAGGGACTCGTACATCTATTTGATGGATCTCATCTTTCGATTATACAGAGAGAAGGAATGCTTCAAGTTTTCTAAAGTATGGATGCCCTTGGCATACACAGTGGTGATCTCTGGGATCAGCTTCAACTGGGGAGTGATAATTTACAAACAATTGAGCATCTGTGTACAATAGGATCAGACGCTGAAATAAGGGGAAATACCCGCTTTCCACATGGCCTCGTACCTTCTCGATGTCATCTGTGCAAGAAATGTCTTCATCGGCATGAATTTAAGATGGCATGTTGCAGAGCTCCCAGTCGACGTTTATTTCATCATACTATGGGAGAATAGGTATAAAAAATACTACACACAAAGTTGCGATGAATTCATCGCTCGTATTCATTTTATTATATTTAAAAAGGAATGCCCGAGATTATCTGCACCAGCCAAGAAAATGGTAGCAAAGGTAGGCCACTGGTATTTAGATGAACACTCAATCTATATCAGGGTGTTCGGGGCCACTGGAGTGCCACATCTCCTACTTGCTAATGTCCTAGACCGGCTCATTGTCGGAGAAATCAACTATTAGACTATCCTACAGGGCTATAACGCCACACTAGTCACAGACAAGAAGCAGGCCTTCATACCCTACATTGTCCATGTGGGTTTTTATTTGGTAAAGGACACTGCTCAAGCCAAACAAGAAGGGTTGAGCCAACTTGAATTTAGGTTCCCAAAAGGTCGATTTTGCAAGCATGACCCTAAAGGCCTGGTCCTCCAACATGCTTCACAAGTATCATCATGTTGGCCATACGCGCATGATAAATTTGAGGATGAAATTTTCACATAATGCACTCAGGATTGGGAGGAGGTAGTATAGAGGATGGTGAACCCAGATATGACCAGGTTCAAGGCCATGAGCAAGGATGAACAAGTGGAGACAATAGAGCAGTCGATTCAAGAGGCCCTCAAAGCTAGGGAAGAAATCAGAGCGACATATACTATAAAGGCACAGAGAAGGGGATTGCTCTTGCTAGAAAGGGCACAGAGAATCATTGATCAGTTGCAAAATGACCCTGATCTGATAGATATGTTGAGGATTACCGCTAACGACCCAATCGAAAGAAGAGGAGACAGATTAGATCACTAGGGGGAATTTCAACCTAGCCTGAGATAGCAAGGACACTTGGAAGGACAAGGGTACCAAATCCCTTGTTCGAATTAATAACCATATATGATGATGAGGAGAGTTTGGAGGTGTCCCTGGTGACTCCAGTGTAGATTACAGAGGAAAAGGAACCCAAGAGAGCATCTACCCCAAGTCCCGATGCTCCAATTCAGAACCTTCCATAGAGCGAGCATGAAGTCTAAAGTGCCTTAGAAACTGAGTTGCTCAATGTGCCGGGAACCCCAATGGAAAGCTTGAGGGACGAGATAGGATTGGGTGACCAGAAAGAGGAAATTCCATAGTGAGAACTCAACATTTCGACAACCGATTAGCAAGTAAGTACCGAACCTACCCTTGGTTCTTCTGTTTTGGCTGATACCTTACTAGCCAATGAGAAGCAAATGGAGACCGAGCCATCGGGACATTTGGAAGAAGTTTAGGAACCCATCCTAGAATAGGTACACACAGTTGGGAGCCTAGGAAATACTCTAACCTGGGGAGAACAACAAATCACCAAACTTGTTGATGAGGTCGCCAATATACAAGCGATCGCCTATGATTGAAAGAGAAAATCCATCGTGAAGAGAACCACTAAGAAGAGGAGGCTTATGTTAGATAGTTCGATTCTCATCACCACATAGGAGAAGCTGCTCAACACATAACACACCAAGATGTCTGAGCTTATCGACGCAGGGATGGCTATCACAGATGTCACATTTGATAGAGAAAAAAGGGATGAAAAGGATCTAGCCGCTGTGCTTAAGAAGTTGGAGAATCTGCTCCATTTGGAAAAATACTATGGATTCCACACAAGCCACGATGTTTTTGAGGAGTGAGTTCCAAGACACCTATGCCAAATTCACGAATGAATGACGCCTTTTCACTGCAGGAATATCCGACTTCCAAGAAGACACCCTTATGGCGCTAAAGACCTGCAAGGACATGGAAAGTTGTTATGAGAAGGATCACTAAGCAATGGAAAGGATCGATTACATCAACGTGGTTCAAAAGGGTCGAGACACCGAATAACACAACATTTAGGTGCTGAGGGACAACAACATAGATCGGATCAGGAAAGAAACCGAATATTAGGTGAAAATGGCCTAGGAACCTTAGTGGGAGATTTAAGATAAATGGGCCAAAAGAGCTAGGAAAAGATTAATCGGGAGATGAAAGACATCAACCTCCCATAATTCAGTTCACCCTAGGACTTTGTCGACCTGCATGACATAGTCAAGCAACATGTAGAACATGACTCAGCATGGAAAACATAGATAGCAAAGGTGGCGAGCATGGCGCTAGGTCAGGTACAACAATTCATGGAGCATCTGATCAAGGCTCGAAAAGTTTTGCAGCGGTTAAGTGTCAAAATAGTCAAGTATCGAGCACGAGCAGTAGAAGGAAAATAAATCCTTTCAACCTCAATGGACCAACACAGGTTCTCGTATGCCAACACATGCGAAGAACTCTTCGTCAAATGGTTAGAATATGAGAAGAGTCATCCACTTCAGTGAAACTATTTGATGATTCTTAGAAGATAGAGAGATGGAAGCGCCATGTGGTGATATTTTGTTTTACTTAGATTGCACTTTTGATAGCTAATTTTAGTTAATGATTCATTATAAATAAGAGGATTGACCTTTTAGTAGAGGTCGATGGTTTTGGAAAAGACCCTCATTTTTGGAATTGTAAAGAAATATTTCAGAACTACCTTAATTGAGAAGTCTTGTTTAGGACCGGAGACAAACTTATGTTTTCATCAAAGGCGTTGTGGGATTGGATCCGAGGAAGAATTACTTCCTACTTTATTTCATGAATGGATGCTGCAATGAGTAGGACAGTTTCTGAATATGTTGCTAAGTTAGTTGTTTCAATATTTTTGTAATTCTTGTTTCTAATGATGAAGGCAAATAGTTGTGTTAATGTGTGATTAATCCTATATCTAAGGAACCTATTTTTATTGCCATCATTTTATTGCATGTATGTTTTCTTTCGATAATTGTATCTCAGTCAATAATTGAAATACCATCAAGTTATTGTATTAGTACTAGGCTTGTCACAGGTGTGAATAACATTGTTTGCATGCTTGAGCACAAGGGTTATCCCAAGCTCATCCTTCTTTAGTAGTTAAGATCCCCCCTTTTACCAGCTGGTTTATACCAACACACATCTTTTTATCAGACCCATCTAATAAAGAAAATACAAAAAGAGAGCATTTAAAATGAAGGAGGAACTTTCATAAGAAGATATCCTATAAATCACTACGTAAAGCCCATCGATAAATTGGCCAGATCGAAACATGTGGAGAACCATTCCACCATAAAATGATGCAGAGTCTAATTCGGCCTCTATGGCAGGTTTGGTTCCTACTGTTGAGTTAAAGGGATCTAGGACCCCTCAATAGGTGCCTCAAATGGGATCATCTTTAGATATTATTGGTACCCATTTTTATAATCAAACTCTACCAAATGCAAATAATCCTCCCATTTGGATGGTTTATCCATCACATACATCCTTAGCATGTATTCTATTACATGATTCACCCTTTATTTATGCCCATATGACTATTGTTATTGGACAAATTGGTAAGTGTGGACACAAACTGATCTCCCTAACTTCGACAAGAAATTAGAAAAACACAGAGCAATATACCAACTTCTCCTTAGATTTCATTGTGATATAAACTAGTTCGATAAGGGATAAATGACATATCGTTTAAACATCGTTTGATCCTCGCTAGTGTCATCTTTGATCCATCTTTGGATTTGTGGGATGTTGAACCTGTTAAGAAGCACAAACCAACAAAGAGAGAGAACAACGATATATATTCCAATGAAGCCTATGCATAAGATCAAGGAGTTATACAATAAAAATGGAGACACTTTTATAGGGAAGAAATGTATCACTACATTATATTGATGAAAGTGAAGAATAAAACCTATGCCTTGATGTTGTAAGGTCCCTTCCAATGGCCCTTTTCTTCAAAACACACACCTTTGCTCCAATGATTTTGATGAAGAGTATTCACAACCTGACTTGGAAAGCTAAAGCAAAGCTATCACAAGTACAATCTTCAACAAAATTATTCATGCATAAGCCAGCCTAACTTTTCCCATGAGAGATCCCTCTTTATATAGATTGAAGAGGGATGGATGAGTAGATTAGGATGATCCCACTAAAT
>ML831130.1:22345-49026 GCA_009831015.1 Picea engelmannii
AATTTAGACATAGATTCCTTTCTTCGATAGAATAGAACATAACCATAACAATAACTAGCAGAGAACACAAAATGAGGAACCCCTATTCTCCCAAACCATTTCATATTTATACATAAATTCTAGGGTTTAAAACCCTACTTTGTTCATCCTAAAACCCTATTACAATGCATGACTACTCTAGTTAACTAGATGTTTGGGCTGCTTTCACTTGCTTTTCCGTTTGCATGATGCTTTTTCACTATGACTGTTTTTCTTCCTGATTTTGTGTGTGCTTCTATATTTAGCATGTCAAGCTGTCATCCTTCCTTTTCGCCTGCTTTTTTCTCTACTTTATTCTTCTCTTTTCTTTATTCCATTTTACTACGCATTGTACTTCTGGATGTGTCTCAACTGTGCACTCCCTAGTCTTCATTCTTCTTTTGCACGCATGTTCTATACTTCATATTTTTATCAAATTTTTATCCAAAATTTCCTGTACAACAACACGACACATGAATTAACACACAATTGACACTTATATTTGATTAAAATAACACCAATTGTGTGAAAACCTTCCACATTCCTCCCATCCTTAGACCGCACTGCTCATAACTCTCAGCAGTGGGTCATCCTCGAGCTGGGGCTAAAATACACCTAGGTAAATGATTCCTAAGTAGGACAAGGTATCTCAGACAACATGAAACACAATCATAGGTTCCAACTTGAACTAACATCCTATAGTCCCTCATTCCCCACATGTTTGTCCCACCTCAGGAAGTGTGCCCCTTCTTTGCTCAACATTCCCTTGGCTGCCCCCCTTCCTTTCTAGGGCTTCAACAACTGACTGGAAAGGAAGTCTCAGAGCCCTATAGATGTAGTTTGGCACCTTTGAAAATGAATGCCCATAAATTCTCTCACCTGTAGAGAATTCTCACAGGCCTGGCAACTCGTCTCTTCAATATCCTATGGGATTGACAACCCACTTCTTCAATCCAGCTCCAAAGATAACTAGGGTACATGTACAAGTATAGGTATAGTAACAATAAGATACAAATGAAAACTGAGTGAGTGAAGAAATGATGATAGAATGATCAAAAAATGAACTAAGTCCAAACTATATGTATGCATGTTCCCAACTTGACACTTGTCATGTTGAGAACTACCTTGGGCCCACTTTTCACCATCCTTAGAACTTAGGATAAAATAATTATCCATACTTTATAATTTAAGGTATATTAATATAATATTCCTTTTGGATTAAGCCCCCCTACCTTAGCCCCTTATCCTTAACTTTTATCCCCCTTTCCTTATCTATTGGAGTTTATCCCCACATACTCTTATTCATGGTTGGTCTACAATAGTGATGTGTTTTCATTAATATTTTCATGTGATTACATATTACAATGATGGATCAATGGCCATTTAACATTTGGCTCTCCAACCTAATAACCACATATACACTCTGGCCTCAAAATACATATACACAAAGGCACTCTGGCCCCAAAACCACACAATTACTACATTGTATGTAAAACTCAGGATGGTGCGCACCCTTCCTTTAGTGCGCAATCCTCACACACTTACATAGGTAGGTGATACATTATAAAATGCGCACACTCCTTTGGTGTGATATTCTCGCGCACTGACTCAATGTGCACAGAACCAAACCAAAGACCTTGTACCATCAATTCACTGACTTATATGTATAATTACATTTACATTTACAATTAGTACCCACAAATCACTAGCCTATATGTTCATTTAAATTTATATGTACAATTGGGTTTCGTCCTAGGGGTATTACATTTCCCTCCCCCTTATTTATGCACTGTCCTCAGTGCAGTAAATACATATATACAACTAAAATTTCAAAATTCCTCAAAATGATGTGGGTATTTTTCCCTCACATAATCCTCGTTCTCCTAAGTATCATCTTTAATACCGTACCCGACCCATTGAACCTTTACTAGCCCTATGACTTGATTCTGGAGCTGCTTGATCTTCCGGTCCAATATGCACACCAGATGAACTTGAAAGTTTCCCTCTTTCTCCACCCGAATCAAATTCCAATCAATAACATGATTAACATCAGGAACATACTTTTTAATAAATGATGCATGGAATACATTATGAAGACACATTGATGCCGATAAGGAAAACATATATGCTATAGGACCAATCCTCTTTATGATTTCAAATGACCCATAGTAATGTGCTTCCATCTTTGAAAAATTTCCCAACTTCATGGAAATTCTATTGGATTTTACTTTCAAGAAAACATGGTCACCCACTTTAAATTCTCTGTGAGTTCTTCCTTTATCAGCATAGTTTTTCTTCTTGTCTCGGGCAACCTTTAAATTCTGTTTTATTTTAATCATCTTCTCTTCCATTTCCCTGAATAGTTCTGGCCCAACCACTGCTCTGTCTACTGGGTTGTCTTGTCTCATTGGTGTGTTGCACTTTCTGGCATAAGGTGTCATTGAGTGCTCAACACACCCTAAAATCCTTATGAAATTTTATCACTTTTTGGGTACCACTTATTTTCTTTTTACTGTCTAAATTGATTTCACTATGGGGAATGGTTTATCTTTGTTTTGTTTTAATGACTCTTATCAATCAATTCAGGTTTGTTTGAACTTATGAAATCTCGTGTCTAAAAGAACATGACATCCGAACTAAGAATCTACAACTAACATTGCACCTAACACGCTTATGTTCGGCGTTGGAAAAATTCAAGAAGGTAAGGTGGCCAGATAGTTACAATAGTTGCTGAGTGCTGATGCACCATCGACATTGGAAGAAGGTAGATTTGGTTTGCGTAAGTTATTCGCCACAAAGTTTCAAGAGATAGTCAATCCCCATCGGCATCGACACATTACAGGAAGGGTATACATTGACAAAGGCCATAAATAAATCACTGATAGCTGATGTCTGATGCTCTTTATCGGGGTCAAGGAAATCTAGAAATATTAAAACAATCATTTTTGTCTGTGACAAACATATCACCGATCCCTGATACAATTTCAACATCGAGACGTTTTCGTAAGAGTCGATCCCAGAGCACTTGGGTAGGTTTATTGCCAATCGTCAATCCTTGATACTTTTTGACGTCGACAAGATATGATCAGGTTTTAGAACGTATAGATTAAAGAAAATCTAGATTTCGATTAACATGAGTAAATGAAGACGTCGATCTTGAGTGCCACATGTCTTTATCACGTAAGGGTGTCATACGACCTAGTTTCGTCCCGAGTCATATTAAGGTTCCATGGGTCCTAGTCACACCTCCTAGTTAGCTTTACCATGTTAGCTCTGTATGAAAAGATCGATCGATGCCAGATATTTTGCAAAAGGATATCAATGAAAAGTGTTTGAAGCAGAATCCCGACCCTCAACTCACCATCTGGACTAGAAAAACGATGGGATGTTTCCAACATAATATATGATCAGATTTTGACATTTAATAAACCAGTTAATTCTTCATCCCACATTTGTTGCTACCTCGTTCGTCGATTGAAAAACAACAATTTGAATTCACCAATAGGCCACGTTACAACCAGCTCTCACACCATCAACCCTCAATCGAATTTAATTTTAAATGTCTTTGAAGATCTGGCAGAATATTTAATGAAACTACACTCATAACCCAAATTGAATGGCTAATGTGACAAGGTAATTTTATCCCTGTTTAAATCCCTAGAACGGTTTTGAAAAAATTCATTCTGCGCACATGTTTGAATTCCAGATCACCTGAAGAAGCAAGGCAAGCGCCTCAAGACTGTGCTGATCCTCAGATCATCAAAACCAGGTTAAACAAGCCACATAGTTATGTGTTCAAGTTTGTCAATTTGACAGTCGTGATTTATATATGCATCCTATTTCTTACAAGGTCTCTAAACTATGTTCTAACTGCAGGTAAAATGATGTCGAGAAAGCCAATCACCAGATGCTCGATGAGAGCACCCAAGCTAAAGGAAGATGAAACAAGTGAAGGTTCTTCTCCTGGTATAGCGAGGTAGTTGGGGTACACTCCCAGGGTGGATCCGGTCATAAAAAAATCAACAAAGAAAGATTTTGTCCAGCCTCCGGTCTTCAGTGATACTGAAGCAAGCACCAGATCCAAAGTAATTCTCCTAGAGTGGGGGGACCTTTTCAACAGAATCAACCGAGAGTAGTACCTTAAGTATATCCCACACAATGACTCGGATGTAAGGGCGCTCGATGACCAGGTGTTCGTAAACATTCGATGGTCATATTTACACATGGTAGCGAGTAGAACCCCGATTTTCCCTTGCATAGAGGTTCTGAAGTGGCTAATTGACCATACAAACATACAAAAATGTTTAATCAACGATGAGAATGGTAGGTGTGTTGGATTTTTCCTCCCGACAGAAGTCCAAAAATACTACAATCTAAGAGACCAAGAGGAATGAATAAACACAAAATTCGTGGTGAATTTCTATGTATTCCATGACACCATCCAGCTGATGGCCTCATGGTGGAAGGAGGACAAGAATTTTACTAACTGAAGCAATGGCTGGTATGGGACAGTTAACTTGAGGGACTCGTACATCTATTTGATGGATCTCATCTTTCGATTATACAGAGAGAAGGAATGCTTCAAGTTTTCTAAAGTATGGATGCCCTTGGCATACACAGTGGTGATCTCTGGGATCAGCTTCAACTGGGGAGTGATAATTTACAAACAATTGAGCATCTGTGTACAATAGGATCAGACGCTGAAATAAGGGGAAATACCCGCTTTCCACATGGCCTCGTACCTTCTCGATGTCATCTGTGCAAGAAATGTCTTCATCGGCATGAATTTAAGATGGCATGTTGCAGAGCTCCCAGTCGACGTTTATTTCATCATACTATGGGAGAATAGGTATAAAAAATACTACACACAAAGTTGCGATGAATTCATCGCTCGTATTCATTTTATTATATTTAAAAAGGAATGCCCGAGATTATCTGCACCAGCCAAGAAAATGGTAGCAAAGGTAGGCCACTGGTATTTAGATGAACACTCAATCTATATCAGGGTGTTCGGGGCCACTGGAGTGCCACATCTCCTACTTGCTAATGTCCTAGACCGGCTCATTGTCGGAGAAATCAACTATTAGACTATCCTACAGGGCTATAACGCCACACTAGTCACAGACAAGAAGCAGGCCTTCATACCCTACATTGTCCATGTGGGTTTTTATTTGGTAAAGGACACTGCTCAAGCCAAACAAGAAGGGTTGAGCCAACTTGAATTTAGGTTCCCAAAAGGTCGATTTTGCAAGCATGACCCTAAAGGCCTGGTCCTCCAACATGCTTCACAAGTATCATCATGTTGGCCATACGCGCATGATAAATTTGAGGATGAAATTTTCACATAATGCACTCAGGATTGGGAGGAGGTAGTATAGAGGATGGTGAACCCAGATATGACCAGGTTCAAGGCCATGAGCAAGGATGAACAAGTGGAGACAATAGAGCAGTCGATTCAAGAGGCCCTCAAAGCTAGGGAAGAAATCAGAGCGACATATACTATAAAGGCACAGAGAAGGGGATTGCTCTTGCTAGAAAGGGCACAGAGAATCATTGATCAGTTGCAAAATGACCCTGATCTGATAGATATGTTGAGGATTACCGCTAACGACCCAATCGAAAGAAGAGGAGACAGATTAGATCACTAGGGGGAATTTCAACCTAGCCTGAGATAGCAAGGACACTTGGAAGGACAAGGGTACCAAATCCCTTGTTCGAATTAATAACCATATATGATGATGAGGAGAGTTTGGAGGTGTCCCTGGTGACTCCAGTGTAGATTACAGAGGAAAAGGAACCCAAGAGAGCATCTACCCCAAGTCCCGATGCTCCAATTCAGAACCTTCCATAGAGCGAGCATGAAGTCTAAAGTGCCTTAGAAACTGAGTTGCTCAATGTGCCGGGAACCCCAATGGAAAGCTTGAGGGACGAGATAGGATTGGGTGACCAGAAAGAGGAAATTCCATAGTGAGAACTCAACATTTCGACAACCGATTAGCAAGTAAGTACCGAACCTACCCTTGGTTCTTCTGTTTTGGCTGATACCTTACTAGCCAATGAGAAGCAAATGGAGACCGAGCCATCGGGACATTTGGAAGAAGTTTAGGAACCCATCCTAGAATAGGTACACACAGTTGGGAGCCTAGGAAATACTCTAACCTGGGGAGAACAACAAATCACCAAACTTGTTGATGAGGTCGCCAATATACAAGCGATCGCCTATGATTGAAAGAGAAAATCCATCGTGAAGAGAACCACTAAGAAGAGGAGGCTTATGTTAGATAGTTCGATTCTCATCACCACATAGGAGAAGCTGCTCAACACATAACACACCAAGATGTCTGAGCTTATCGACGCAGGGATGGCTATCACAGATGTCACATTTGATAGAGAAAAAAGGGATGAAAAGGATCTAGCCGCTGTGCTTAAGAAGTTGGAGAATCTGCTCCATTTGGAAAAATACTATGGATTCCACACAAGCCACGATGTTTTTGAGGAGTGAGTTCCAAGACACCTATGCCAAATTCACGAATGAATGACGCCTTTTCACTGCAGGAATATCCGACTTCCAAGAAGACACCCTTATGGCGCTAAAGACCTGCAAGGACATGGAAAGTTGTTATGAGAAGGATCACTAAGCAATGGAAAGGATCGATTACATCAACGTGGTTCAAAAGGGTCGAGACACCGAATAACACAACATTTAGGTGCTGAGGGACAACAACATAGATCGGATCAGGAAAGAAACCGAATATTAGGTGAAAATGGCCTAGGAACCTTAGTGGGAGATTTAAGATAAATGGGCCAAAAGAGCTAGGAAAAGATTAATCGGGAGATGAAAGACATCAACCTCCCATAATTCAGTTCACCCTAGGACTTTGTCGACCTGCATGACATAGTCAAGCAACATGTAGAACATGACTCAGCATGGAAAACATAGATAGCAAAGGTGGCGAGCATGGCGCTAGGTCAGGTACAACAATTCATGGAGCATCTGATCAAGGCTCGAAAAGTTTTGCAGCGGTTAAGTGTCAAAATAGTCAAGTATCGAGCACGAGCAGTAGAAGGAAAATAAATCCTTTCAACCTCAATGGACCAACACAGGTTCTCGTATGCCAACACATGCGAAGAACTCTTCGTCAAATGGTTAGAATATGAGAAGAGTCATCCACTTCAGTGAAACTATTTGATGATTCTTAGAAGATAGAGAGATGGAAGCGCCATGTGGTGATATTTTGTTTTACTTAGATTGCACTTTTGATAGCTAATTTTAGTTAATGATTCATTATAAATAAGAGGATTGACCTTTTAGTAGAGGTCGATGGTTTTGGAAAAGACCCTCATTTTTGGAATTGTAAAGAAATATTTCAGAACTACCTTAATTGAGAAGTCTTGTTTAGGACCGGAGACAAACTTATGTTTTCATCAAAGGCGTTGTGGGATTGGATCCGAGGAAGAATTACTTCCTACTTTATTTCATGAATGGATGCTGCAATGAGTAGGACAGTTTCTGAATATGTTGCTAAGTTAGTTGTTTCAATATTTTTGTAATTCTTGTTTCTAATGATGAAGGCAAATAGTTGTGTTAATGTGTGATTAATCCTATATCTAAGGAACCTATTTTTATTGCCATCATTTTATTGCATGTATGTTTTCTTTCGATAATTGTATCTCAGTCAATAATTGAAATACCATCAAGTTATTGTATTAGTACTAGGCTTGTCACAGGTGTGAATAACATTGTTTGCATGCTTGAGCACAAGGGTTATCCCAAGCTCATCCTTCTTTAGTAGTTAAGATCCCCCCTTTTACCAGCTGGTTTATACCAACACACATCTTTTTATCAGACCCATCTAATAAAGAAAATACAAAAAGAGAGCATTTAAAATGAAGGAGGAACTTTCATAAGAAGATATCCTATAAATCACTACGTAAAGCCCATCGATAAATTGGCCAGATCGAAACATGTGGAGAACCATTCCACCATAAAATGATGCAGAGTCTAATTCGGCCTCTATGGCAGGTTTGGTTCCTACTGTTGAGTTAAAGGGATCTAGGACCCCTCAATAGGTGCCTCAAATGGGATCATCTTTAGATATTATTGGTACCCATTTTTATAATCAAACTCTACCAAATGCAAATAATCCTCCCATTTGGATGGTTTATCCATCACATACATCCTTAGCATGTATTCTATTACATGATTCACCCTTTATTTATGCCCATATGACTATTGTTATTGGACAAATTGGTAAGTGTGGACACAAACTGATCTCCCTAACTTCGACAAGAAATTAGAAAAACACAGAGCAATATACCAACTTCTCCTTAGATTTCATTGTGATATAAACTAGTTCGATAAGGGATAAATGACATATCGTTTAAACATCGTTTGATCCTCGCTAGTGTCATCTTTGATCCATCTTTGGATTTGTGGGATGTTGAACCTGTTAAGAAGCACAAACCAACAAAGAGAGAGAACAACGATATATATTCCAATGAAGCCTATGCATAAGATCAAGGAGTTATACAATAAAAATGGAGACACTTTTATAGGGAAGAAATGTATCACTACATTATATTGATGAAAGTGAAGAATAAAACCTATGCCTTGATGTTGTAAGGTCCCTTCCAATGGCCCTTTTCTTCAAAACACACACCTTTGCTCCAATGATTTTGATGAAGAGTATTCACAACCTGACTTGGAAAGCTAAAGCAAAGCTATCACAAGTACAATCTTCAACAAAATTATTCATGCATAAGCCAGCCTAACTTTTCCCATGAGAGATCCCTCTTTATATAGATTGAAGAGGGATGGATGAGTAGATTAGGATGATCCCACTAAATTAGAGAAGCGAGTAAGATCCAAACGATCAGAGGCCACCTCATCTTCTAGAAGATTCAATTGTATAACTTTCAAGAATTTCACCTTTTTCTCTTGTTTGAGCATCGTCACACCCTAAGCACAAGAAGCGTGTGGCAACATCGCAGTCCATTTTGGTGCAGAATGTGATGATCAAGCATCGTCGTACCCCAAACATTTACTAGGGTGCGAAGATCTCCTTTGATAGGGTTTTTAAGAAAGGAAAGTTGATTCAATTTCTCAGGGAGAAAGTCTCATTTCTTTAGTTTCTTCAGGGAACAAAGGAATAAGTCATACACATATCATCAATTGATAACAGGGTGACCAAAATAATGTGTAACAACTATGGATGATAAGTTGTGCCAAAATTTAGATTTGTTCCGAATCGCTTGAATAATCCTTTTCAAAAATTTGATGTAAATTTTGGATCTCTTTAAGACACAACTGCGTTGGGTATACCATGTAGTCGGTCAATTTCTCTCATATAAATATCAACAATGTTGGCTTCTTGTGTGTGAGATTTATTGGAATAAAATGGGTAGCTTTAGTAAGTTTATCCACCACTACCATGATAGATTCATTCTTATTGCTTGTTCTGGGTAGTTTGGTGATGAAATCCATTGTTGCAACTTTCCATTTCCACTCAGGAATGGTCCATGGCTGTAGAAAACCAGTTGGGTGTTTATGCTCAGCCTTGACCATTTGACACTCCAAACACCTTCCAATAAAACCATCAACCTCTTTCTTCATACTTGGCCAATAATAATGGCTCTTGACAGTTGCAACCATTTTTTGGTAACCTTAGTGCCCGACATAAGGCACATTATGCATTTATTTTAAAATCAAAATTTTCAATTCCTAATAATTTGGCACATAAATTATTCCCCTATACATGAGAATTTCATCTTTTTCTAGCTTATATTGTTCACTTTTCTGCTGCAAAATACCTTGCTGTAATTTTGTCTTTATTTCTATGTACGATAAATCTAATTTTGTAGCCTCTAAGATTCTATCTTTAAAATATGATTGGTACATACTAATGGTTGTATCATGCATCTTATGCAACCTTATGCTGAATGCATTAGCCACCTTGCTCTGTTTCTCCTTGATACACTTTATATCAGAGTCATATTCTCTAAGGAATTCTAACCACCTGCTTTGCCTGGGATTTAGAGTTGGATGTCCAAATAAATATTTCAGACCACTATGGCATGTCCTCAACTCAAATTATTTTCCCATGAGGTAGTACCTCCACATATTCAAGGCATGCACTATGGATGGAAATTCCAAACCATGAGTAGAATAATGCCTTTCATGATACTTTAATTACCTTGATTCATAACACACCACATACACATTCTGACTAAGGACTCCACCAATCCCTTCTTTACATGCATAAGTGCATGCATTGAAGTCTTCATTTTGATCATCAATCCTCAGTATTGGAGCACTTGTTAATAAATGATTCAAGTGTTGGAAAATACTTTCACAATATGATGTCCACTCAAAATTCACACCCTTCTTCTACTAGGAAGGGATTGTGTGTGCAAACTTTGAGAATCCCTCAATGAATCTTCTGTAGTAACCCACAAGTCCAATGAATGATGTCACCTCAAAGACATTCCTTGGTGTTTTCCACCCCTCAATGGACTTTATCTTTTCTGGGATCATTGTTATTCCTTCCTCTGAAATGATATGGCCCAAATAATGAATTTTCTTCTGATAGAATGAGCACCTGCTCAATTTGGTATACAACTGATGCTCCCTCAATACATGTAACACCATTTTCAAGTGTTCCTCGTGCTCTTCTTCAAACTTATAATATATAATAATGTCATCCAGGAAGACAATGACAAACTTATCTAAGTATTCTTTGAAAATACCATTCATTATACACATGAAGACAACGAGTGATTTTGACAACCCAAATGGCACCACTGTGAACCCATAATGGCCATACCTCATTCTGAAGCTAGTTTTGTTGATGTCTTCTTCTTTAATTCTTACCCGATGATATCCTGACCCGAGATCAATCTTTGAGAATATTTTTTCATATTTTAGTTGATCAAAGAGGTCATATATCCTTGGAAAAGGATACTTGTTCTTCATAGTTACCTTGTTCAACTACTTGAAGTCATTGCAAAGTCTCAATGTTGCATCCTTTTTATTCACAAATAATATCGGGGCAACCCAAGGTGACACACTTGGGTGTATATACCCCTTCTTCATAATATCTTCAAGTTTCATTTGTAATTCTTTCAGTTCTAGTGTACTCATCCTATATAGGGTCTTCGATACTTGGGCTGCTCAAGGAATCAAATTGATGGAGAAATCAATATCTTGCTTGGGTTACAATCCTATTATTTCTTTAAATATATCTTCAAACTCTTTTAGGACTACATAACTTCAATATTTGGCACCTTATCTTTAGGTGTATCTTCCATATTTGTTGCAAATATTTGACACCCTTTCCTGTATCTTTTCTTCAGCTACAAGGTTGTAACTTCTCTGACGGTTAATTCCTTGGGGATTCCCTATACTGTTCTTAAGTTGCCTTCCTCATCCGAGAAAGTAAATACCTTATTATAATAGTCTATGAAATCATGATGTTGGTCCAACCAATCCATAACAATTATAAAGTCATAGGAACCTAAAGGTATGATGTTCAAATCTACCCTGGTGCATAGTCCATTCATGTTCATTGGGCATGGGTTAACCATCTCATTAATTTTCCTTTTAGCTCTTGTAGCTAGCTGCACCAACCAATATTTTCCAAGCTTTCTTCTTGGCAATTGAAATATTTCCACCATCTCAGGATCGAGATAACTATGACTTGCTCCCGAATCAATTAAAATAACAATGGTTTGGTTGTTGATCTTACCTTCCACTTCAATCATATGTGATTGAAACTCATCTTGCTTGTTATCTAGAGATGCATATATCCTAGGTACATTTCTTCCCATGTCCTCCACTGTATTATCTTGTTGCACATTGTGAAAAATCCTCACCTTTTCACATTTGTGAGGGCAATCTCTGTACATATGATCTGCCCCACAACCCCAACATTGAATAGGTGGCTTCCTTGGTATTTTCCCCATTGTCCAAGTCATTCTGGTTTCTTTAGGAGCTGGCTATCCCTGAGAACTATTTCTGAAGAAGGGTGGCTTAGTACCCTTCTTCCTCTGTTCCATATTTCTTTTCTTCTTATCTTTCGAAGCCTTTTGGAAAGTTGGTCTTCCTCTATACTAATCATAAAGGAATTTATTTATCCCTTCTTATAGTTTCCTCTAGTGTCCTAGTCTCGGAAACAAAACCATTTTTTGGTGCTGCATGCGGTTGTAAGAACCTAGGTTCGAGTTATCTTTGACCAACAAAACCCTCCAGACATCGACCCTTTTTGCATCACCTGCATGTGTAGATGAATTCTCACTTGAGGTATCTATTGGGACTATGAGAACTAGGTTTCTGTAGTGGTGAGAGAGTGGGAGGTGAACATTCTAGTCATTCTTACTTATTGGTTATGTGCACATAATTCTATCCTTGTTATTTATTAGCTACTTAGTGAGTTCAGATTAAAATTACCATTATATTCCATATTACAACATAAACCCATTATTGTAATAGTTGTAACACTTTCACAATGATCACGCATAAGATATATCTAATCTAGTAAGCTTCTAGACATAATCCATGAACAATCATATAAAAGACATTCAACATAGGAGTTAACGTGGTTCACCCTACTCCGAGCTACGTCCACAATGACTAGATTATTTATTATGCATTTGGTAATTTCTTTAGGCTTGTGCACCGCGCTTATAAAGATACATCATGGTTATCTTTCCTTTCTCCTAGCCTAGACAATCTACAGTGCAAGCCTCTGTCTCTCTCTTTCTGCATCATCTCCTTAGCATTTAGACATAGATTCCTTTCTTGGATAGAATAAAATAGAACCATAACAATAACTAGTAGATAACCCAAAATGAGGAACCCCTATTCTCCCAAACAATTACATATTTATACATAATTTCTAGGGTTTAAAACCCTACTTTGTTCATCCCAAAACCCTATTACAATGCATGACTACTCCAGTTAACTCGCTATTTGGGTTGCTTTCACCTGCTTTTCTGTATGCATGCTACTTTTGCATTATGATTGTTTTTCTTCCTGCTTTTGTGTGTCCTTCTATATTTAGCATGTTGGGTTGTCATCCTTCATTTTCTCCTGCTTTTTTCTCTACTTTATTCTTCTCTTTTCTTTATTCCCTTTTACTATGCGTTGTACTTTTGGATGCGTCTCAACTGTGTACTCCCTAGTCTTCATTCTTCTTTTGCGTGCATCTTCTATACTTAATATTTTTATCAAAATTTTATCCAAAATTTCCTGTACAACAACACATCACATGAATTAACACACAATTGACACTTATCTTCGATTAAAATAACACCAATTGCGGGAAAACCTTCCACGTTCCACCCAGCCAGAACGCACTGCTCATAACTCTCAACAGTGGGTCATCCTCGAGCTGGGGCTAAACTCCACCTAGGTAAATGATTCTTAAGTAGGATAAGGTATCTCAGACAATAGGAAACACAATCATAGGTGCCAACTCGAACTAACATCCTACAATCCCTCATTCCCCACATGTCTGTCCCACTAAGAAGTGTGCCCCTTCTCTGCTCAACAATCCTTGACTGCCCCACTTCCTTTCTATGGATTCAACAACTGACTGGAAAGGAAGTCTCAGAGCCCTGTAGATGTAGTTTGGCACCTTTGAAAATCAATTCCCAGAAATTCTCTCATCCAGAGAGAATTATCACATGCATGCCAACGTGCCTCTTCAATATCCTATGGGCCTGACAATCCACTTCTTCAATCCAACTCCAAATCTAACCATGGTACAATGCTAGTAGGAAATAACCCCCCTTTAACTACACCAGGATTCAATATGTAGGTAAAGCGAATAACCATCTAAAAGATAATCAATTCTCTATATTACCCCAAACATACCAAAACTAATATAAAAAAAGAAAAGAGAAAGGAGATCGGGTAACTATACCTATAATCCCACATCTGGTGATGATATCCTCGCGCTTGGAAGTTCCATTGACTGCACGTATCCTCCCAGGGTTGACTTGCATCCAAAGATAGGAAAACAAATAATTACAAGCATGATATTCCATATATAACTTAGGCTTAGATGTTAGAATGTCAATCATAAATCAATAAAAGTACTCAAGACACCATCATTTGGGACAAGAAAATGTGATTCTTTTATTCATAATACAAAGATTATACCTTACAATCTAATTTGGCCATCATTCCATGAACCTGGTCCAGGCTCCTCTTTACCATGCTTCAAGTGCACCTTGTATGAACTTCTTCTCTCAACCTTTTGATGTATTTTATGGAAGGGAATGGGATGAATGGAGGAAGAAGGGGGTGATGAGGGTATGGTGAGGCAATTTCTCACAAAAGGCAACAATATTTTGGGCAAGGAGGGGAAGTGAAATTAGGTGGAGTTTCACTGTTCTTATGCTTAGGTATGAAGTGAGACCCAAAAACCTCCTTTAATATGCCAAAAGGATGGCTATTTGGTTGGGTGATGAGCTATGTCAGATGGATTAGTTGGGAAACCTCCAATAACCTACCAATTTCAACGAATTCCTTGCAACTTTTTGTTTTTTCCAACTTTTGCAATCATACACGGGATGTAATGGTGCAACATGCATGTGTACGTGAGTTGTAGTGGTGTATAAAGCATATCTATACAAGCAGTAATGGTGCAGGGCACGTACATCTTCAAAAAAATGGTTTTTTAAGAAGAGTTTCTCAGTAGTGCTTTGGAAAAAAATGAAAGTAAGAGGGCCAAGGCCATGTATGCATATGTAGAGAAATTTAGGGCTATAACATATGCCCCCTTCTGTGTGAGGTCAGAAGAGAAACTGCCGGCCGAAATCCATTACAATATCTTCACCAATGTACGAGATCGAGTGAGCCCGGGACCAGAGTTCGGGAGGTGCCATCTGCAAAAAAAAAATTATCCCTCCGAGGTGGGCATACCCATGCTCGAGATGAAATAAATCATGCATGCCAATCAAATACATTGCATATCCATGTCATATAACTATATAAAGTGTATCTGCGAGAAATACATAGCATATCTACATCTCAAAATCAGTCGAAGATATACAAGTAGAGTATCCATCTTCAAGAAGATATTGACACCTGATGGTTGGATATGAGGCCTTCAGAGCTTGAGAAACAACTTCAAGATCTTAAAAACTTAGGTAGGTGTATAATGATAGTGCATAACTCACTACCCTGAGGTCCTCAATGACTCTTCGGGAAAATACATGAGGATCTCGATGATCAGGCACATAACTTCGTCGATTTTGAATCAGGACTTGACTGGACTCTCGGGATGGCTGACTCATGAGGTAAAGAGACAAATTGTAGAAAGGCCAACTCAGGTTGGGTGAAACTTCCCTTGCACAAAAGCACGAAAGATGATCACACTCAAGAAGCATGACATTGACATAAGTTCACGATGCAGGAGGCAACACAAACTCTCCATGTGTTTGGAAGAGTAACCAAACAGAGGAGGACAAAAATATATGTAGCGAGAACAAATTCCTAAGGTCATACTAGATCCCAATGCTTGACGAGCAAACGAAAGGATGTGATTTTTCCAAGGGAGACTTCTTATGCTACCGAGAAAATAATACGTATTTCCCATCCCCTCTTTTTGGGATATTTGATTTTTTTGTCTTGATTTATGATTTATTGATATATAACGAGGCTCAACAAGGTCGTTCCAATCAAAGGAAACCATCCTAAGGCTTGGAGGGGGTGTTCTTGAAGTGTGCGGAATGCCCCCTTGTTCTAAAAGTAATGAATTGGAAATGCTAAAAACATAGTCGGTAGACACATCACTCCCCAAGAGAAGAGTGGGATTAGTCGAATATTGCATCAGCGTGACCACTTTGGTAGACTCGTCACTCTCCAAGAGAAGAGTGGGATCAACCGAAGATTGCATCGGCGTGACCACTTTGGTAGACTCGACACTCTCTAAGAGAAGAGTGGGATCAACCGAAGATTGCATCAGCGTGACCACTTTGGTAGACTCGACACTCTCCAAGAGAAGAGTGGGATCAACCGAATATTGCATCGGAGTGACCACTTTCTCAACCACTGGTTGAATAGGCTGAAAGAATACATGGTCTAAAGGCACCTCACCCCCAAAAATAGGAGTGGGATCGACCGAATATTGCATCGACATGACCAATTTCTCAACCACTAGTTGAATAGGCTGTGGGGAAACCTCAGGACTCAAAATCAGAAGAGCTTGCAGACATGGACCACAATATTTGTACCTCTGGAATGCCAGGGCACATATGAGTAAGGTGATCTCCCTTGCAAATCTTACAAGGGAACTTAGGCTGACGTCCTACCCATCTAGGTTTCTCAACATAATCAATCCTCCCAACATGACTAGCAGTGGTTGGTTGCACATCTCCAACATGACTTGCAGAGGTTGGTGATGGGTCGATAACATGAATCATAGAGACTACAGACCTATCACCAATATGATTAGTAGTGAATGGAATTTCCTCCCTAGCATGACTTATAGAGGCTGGGTGATTTCCCCCAACATGACTTGTAGAGGCTGGGTGATGGTCTTCAACATGATTTGCAAAGGTTGAGGAAATATCTCCAACATGACTTGCAGAGGTTGGTGATTGAACTCCAATATGACTTGTAGGGACTAGGTTCATGCCCCCAACATGACTTGGAGAGGCCGGGTGCTAGTCTTCAACATGAATCGGAGAGGTTGGGTGTTGGTCTTCAACATGAATTGGAGAGGCTGGGTGATGGTATTCAACATGACTTGCAGAGGTTGGTGATTGAACTCCAGTATGACTTGCAGGGACTAGGTTCATGCCCCCAACATGACTTGGAGAGGCTGGGTGCTAGTTTTCAACATGACTTGTAGAGGTTGACGACCTATCTCCAAAATGACTTGGTGATTTCCTCTTCCTCTTTCTATTTTGTTTAGACTTCCGGTTACTAGTAGGGAAGGCAGAAGGAGGAGGAGAAGACTTTGTTGATGAAGGAACATCACCATGATTCCCATGATAAGGTTCTTAATTGATAAGTGTCAAGATCATTCGAGACATTTGGAATGGTGCCCAACCAAACTGCTAGTCCCACATTCAACCCAGGAATTTACAAAGTGGCCATCAAAGGGACACCAATGTTTCCAAAGAAAGGAAAAGCACAAGAATCCCCTTGTGAAGGGGTTCCTTGGTTCGTCTCGTCAAGAATTTTATCCATGAATATATTATGCACAGGTTATCCCCTTGAGGGATCGTTCACATCTGTAAAAGTCTCACACATTGACTCTGGCAAACCAATGTTATAAAAACAATGCCTATAGAGAGGCGGCTACACGTTTCTAAGCGGAAGACCAAAAATTCCTCACGACTGGAGGAGTGGGTGGTCTACCACCTTAGGTTAGAGACCCAAAGAAATGACTGACTAACTCACTATGGAAAAATAGGGAGCACAAATAACACACTAAAAGTTCCTAAAGGCAAATCAAGTAGACAACTATCTAGTAGGAAGGACAATTACGCCAATCAACACTAGAGAAACTAACCGGTGTAAGTGCAACTTGAACATAGAAGCATCCTCCAGGTATAATCTTCAAAGCATGATCCAACGTCTACCCTAGGTACCGTGGTATATCCCCGTAGTCACCCGTGTAAGTCCCTAAAATATGGGCAACTAAGTTGTCAGCTCGTAGTTAGCCACTAGGCAGGTATAGTTGACAGTCAGGCGGATCGCAATGAGCAAGATAAAAAGTCTGAAACCTATCAAGGGTATTGAGAGAAAATGGTCCGGAAGACAACAGAGGATATCGAACGGATTCGAGGGCCACGAAGCTTCATAGGAAAATGCAGTCAATAGTACTCCCTAGACAGATCCTCAATATGTGTTCCCCACTATGTTAAGTCCGACTTTGGAGGGGTCATCTCCGCTGCGTTTCCTCACATGAACTCATGTTTATCCCCTGTGTTAGAGGGGGGTCCCGTATAACTTTTATGACATTGGAATTAAACATTCCCTAACTCAGACTCCAATGTTTGATTTAACGACCTTGAAGAGTTTCCTCTCCAACCTAATACAAGCCCCTAAAACCCTAAACTAGTATGTTGACGCTACAAATGAAAAATTCTATTGTATTTTAGATTAAGCATTCTTTTCACAGGCTTGATTTACTCTCAAGGTATGGTAGTGCAACTGATGTTGTTAAGACTCTTGCAAACAATGAAATTTATAAGAACACTAGCAAAGAAGGATTATCTTTCTTATTTTTCTTTTGTAATTCTTTCAAGATGAGAAGAAAACACAACACTATGCTAATTTCTTTTTCTTTTTCAAATAACAATGTAAAGTAAATGCAAAGAAAGAAAGAGACCTAACCAACTAAGTTTTTTTTATTTTCTTCCAATCAAAGAAAAAATAACAAAATATGCTAAAAGAAACTGATGAATACATGATTCATGGCCCCCCATTCAAAAATTCAAGCTAAAACTAAGCTAAAAATGCTAGGAAACACAAGAAGACCAAGAAAATAAGTAAAATAAAACCTATACCCAAGCTATGGCTGTTAAACAGAGACTCTGGACTGATCCAAGAAAGCCCTGAGAAGTGAACTTCAATCAGGAAAGAGGCAAACTCCCTCTTTTTTCAAAAACTTCCCTGAAACAGAGACGTGGGCAGTTGTTTCAACAGCCTGCATATGTACGCGGGTTGTTTACTAAGAAGATCATGTATGTACATGGGTTGACCCACTACAGGGAACATACACCTCTGTATCTCTTCAAAAAAAGAAAAGAACAAACAATCTTGCAGGGCAGGGACAATTGGTATGCACATGAAGGTGACCAGAATCCCTTGATAGACTCAGAAAACTTGAAAGGTAAAAAAACCAATCAAACAACCCAAGATCCCCTAAAACACCCTAGAGGATTCCCCGGTATGGTCGCCAGTTCTGCTAGTGGGAAATAAACCCCCTTTAACTACACCAGGGTTCAAGATGTAGACAGAGGGAATAACCGTCTAAAATCTAATCAATTCTTTATACTACCCCAAACATACCAAAAGTAATATAAAGAAAGCAAAGAGAAAGAAGATCATGTAACTATACCTCTAATCCCACGTCTGGTGATGATCTCCTCATGCTTGGAAGTTCCACTGACTACACGTCTCCTCCCAGGGCTGACCTGCATCCAAAGATAGGTAAACAAAGAAATACAAGCATGCTATTCCATATATAAGTTAGGGTTAGATGTTAGAATTTCAAGCATAAATCAATAAAAGTACTCAAGACACCATCATTTGGGACAGGAAAATGTGATTCTTTTATTCATAATACAAAGATTACACCTTACAATCTAAGTCAACCACCATTCTGTGAACTTGGTCCGGGCTCCTCTTTACCATGCTCTAAGTGCACCTTGTATGAAATTCTTCTCTAAACCTTCTGATCTCTTTTGTGGAAGGGAATGGGATGAATGGAGGAAGCAGGTGATGAGTGTATGCTGAGGCAATTTCTCACAAAAAGAAGCAATATCTTGGGCAAGGAGCGAAAGTGAAATCGGGCAGAGTTTCAATGTTCTTATGATTAGGTATGAAATGAGACCCAAACACCTCCTTTTATATGCCAAAAGGATGTTTATTTGGTTGGGTGATGGGATATAGTAGGTGGATTAGTTGGAAAACCTCCAATAGCCCGTTAATTTCAACGAATTCGTTGCAACTTTTTTATTTTTTGCAAATTTTGCAAGCATACGCAGGTTGTAATGGCGCAACATGCATATGTACATGAGTTGTAGTGATGCAACTAGATTATGTATGAGGGCAGTAATGGTGTAGAGGACATACATCTTCAAAAAAATGGTTTTTTAAGAAGAGTTTCTCAGTAGTGCTTTGGAAAAAAATGCAAGTAAGAGTGATGCAGGAGCATCGCCCACATCAAGTGAGCCAGCGCGGAAGACAATGGACAGCTAGACAAGCGCCAACACAAATTTTGAAAATCTCTTGGATTGATGTGCCATCTTAAATGAAGTCATTTAAGAAGAGTTGCGTAATGTAATTAGACTGTGAGCCTTTAGCTCTCGTCCTTAGTAGGTAAAAGGCATTTACTATAGTTAATGCAGGTAGATAGAATTTAATTCTAGATTAGATTGTTTGAGAGCACAAGAGGGAAATGTGATATAGACACCCTCATTGTGTATTGTAACATTAGCATGATTGCAGAGGAAGAAGAGAAGCAAAGAGCTGTGTAGCAGACTCCATGTACAAAAGTTCTGAATTTATAAAAAGAAAGTTGTGATTCAGACTCATGGTGTTTACTTATTCTCAGTGTATGCATCTTTGAATGTTACGTTCATGAATGGTTTATTCTTTCTGTCATGCAATTTCTTTTATGTTATGTATGAATGATTTCTTGTTGAGTGTTTGAAATCTGAGAGAGGAAGAGTAAGAGGAATGAGTTTCAATTGTTTCTCTATCTGAGCACGAGATTCCTGCAAGGAGTGCAGTTGAAATCGTCCGCAAGGAGTGCGTTGACGAAGGGCTTAGGTAGTTTAACTCTTGTTCTCGTTCACCCAGAGTGCATTTGGGAAAAAGATCCATGCAAGGAGTGCGCAGGCCGAGTGAGGTCTCAGGGTTGCGAACCTGAGCAAAATATCGAAAGACTGTTGTTGCAGGTGTCACAAAGTCGAAGGGTTCTCAGATATTTGAAAGTATCTGAAGGTTGCCGCAAGGAGTGTGTGCAAGGACCCTCTTTGAGGCTCAAAGTTGTGAGAGTCTCTGGAGGAGTAAGGCCTTTGAAAACATTGAGGGACATTAGAAGTTTGTAGTGCAAGCGGATAAGTCCAGGGAGGAGTTCTTGGTTTTCCTTCGTAGAAATCATCAAAGGGAAGAAATCGACGGTCAAGAATCTGTGGGGAGGATTAGCGAAACCCCGCCAGCCGTCAGATCTGCCAGAGAAGTGAGGAGGTTACAGTTGCATCCGGAGTTCAAGCTCAGGAGATTGTGGACCACCAGATCTTCCCATAGATACTCATCAGTTGTTAGATTGATTGGGAGTTGCACGAAGGTTAAGCTTTGTGGACGTGAGGAGGAAAGTTCCAATGAGAGGCGTGGTCATCGAGATTTCAACATTCGCAAAATCAAGAATCACGAGAATGAGGCAATGGAAATTTGAAGTCGCAGAGACCCTGAGAGAAAATAAGGGTTGTTCATCTCTAAAGGACGCGTGGTGACAATCGAGGCTATCGGGGGAAATCCTGACAGGGAAGCCAAATCGGCATATCGGGATTCTGCGTTTCACGGATCCTGAAGACAAGGAAACCAGAGCATTTGAAATCATGAATCACGAAATAGTGAGGAGCAGTGAGGATTGTCCATCCTTGAGGATGCGTGGCCAAGATCGAAGCCTTCGGGAAATTCCCTGAAAGGAAAAGTCAATTATCGGGAAACTAAGAGTCGGGAAATTGGGGATCCTGTGGACAAGAGGCCCAATATATATTGACACCCAAAACCACAAATCTCGATAAGAGAAAGGATTGTGGTCATATAAGGTAGGGTCATGTGGACTGGGAGCATAGCCAGGAGGACTGAAGCGAAAAGGAAGCGCATCGGGTTATCGGAGATCGGGGATTCGAGGAAGCAAGTGTTGGTGACATCGGGGATTGGAAAACCCTGAAACCTGATTGTTATTTTTTGTTGAGAACGGAGAAGCGCTCAGGCCTAAGGGTTGTAACGAGCAGGAAAGACCTATGGGTCAAATATTAATAAGGATTCCAAGGGAGAATCAAAGGAGCCACTCTGACTCGAGGGAAATTTAGAACGATCCTTAAGACCGGGGGGTCAGGCACGGGACCTGCTGAGGTAGGTGCCTGGGGTGTCGCCACCAAGTGGTATCAGAGCACATAAAAGTTTCTTTGCTTTCTGTAGCAGGGAAAAGGAGAATTCACCATGCCATCGAGGAGAAGAGATAGACAATCACTCGATCTAGAAGAGGAAAGGGAGATGTCCAGAGGAGGGGGTAGGCAAGTGCAGAATCCAGAAGTAGAAAGAGATCTGCATAACATACGCGCCAGACTTGTGGACATGGAGATAAGACAAAGGTGCACAACTGATGTAGGAGATATCAATGAGTTCGAAAATGAAGATAATGTTGGACATGGAGAAGAAGAAGTCACAGTAGAATATGCAGCAAATGAGTGCTTACTTAAAGCTGTTGCAAGAATGGGTGCAAAGGCAAAGATGGACATTCCATTTTATGAGGGAAATTTGGATGTAGAAGAGCTTCTAGATTGGATTAGAGCTCTGGAAACCGACTTTTACTATGAAGATATCGAACAGGACAAGAAGGTCAAGCATGCCGTCATGAGATTAAAAGGACATGCAACCTTGTGGTGGGATGAACTACAAGTGGATAGGCGTTGCCAAGGCAAGCATAAAATTAAGAGATGGGACAGGAGGATTGCAAAGATGAAGGCAAAATTCACTCCCAGGGACTATCAAATTTCTCTGTTCAGGAGGATGTAGAACCTGAGACAGAAGATGATGTCAGTGAAGGAATATACTGAAGAGTTTTACAGGTTGAATATCAGGGCAGGTCATCGTGAAAGCAATGACAAAAAAGTAGACAGGCATATGAATGGCCTGAGATATGAGATTCAGGATGAAATGAGTATGGTGACCATCTGAACGGTGCAAGATGCTTATTAGATGGCTCTAAAAGCTGAAGAGAAGCTGAGCCGAAAGAAGAGTCAGAGGGGCAGAGGTAGAAGTCATCCCAGAGGCAAATTAGTTGCCCAGGAAAGAACCTAGAATCCCAGAGACGACTGGAAGAAACCTCAGACACGAACAGAGAGGGGTGGAAGCTCACAACGAGGGTGATATGATGAACAAAGAGGACATCATACTGAGCAGAGAGGAGATTATGTTGACAACAACACTTTTCCTCGTACTAGAGGTAGAGGGAGGGGAAGAGGTGGAGTAATAACATGCTTCACATGTGGAAAGAATGGGCACAAGTCTTACGAGTGTCCAGAGAAAAAGAAAGAAACTGGAGAGACTCACATCACCGAGGCACAAAGGCGAGATGTTGAGGCAGAAGACGCTGAAGGTGGAAGATCGCTGATGATGCAAAAAGTCCTTTTGACACCCGAAAGGGAGGTGGAGAGTTCAGTCCAAAGGACTAGGATTTTTCGGATTGCTTGCAAGACCAAGGATAGGGTATGGAAGGTCCTTGTGGACAACGGTAGCATGGACAATCTCGTTTCAACCAAGATGGTAGAAAAGTTGGAGCTGGAGATGACTGATCATCCAAGTCCATATAAAGTTTCATGGCTACAAAAAGGACACCAGGTAACGGTCACAAAACAGTGTTTAGTTGAATTTAAGTTAGGAGGATATAATGATAAGATCTTATGTGATGTCATTCCTATGGATGTTTGTCATCTATTGCTGGGTAGACCATGGCAATACGACAAAAATGTGATTCATGATGGGCGAATGAACACATACACTCTGGAGAAGAATGGGAGGACACACATGTTGCTTCCAATCAAGGATAAGGAGGTGAAACTGGAAGTAAGCAACACAGTACTTCTCATGAGTGCATTTGGGCACAGGAGCCGTGCAAGGAGTGCGCAGGCTGAGTGAGGTCTCAGGGTTGCGAACCTGAGAAAAATATCGAAAGACTGCTGCTGCAAGTGTGCGCAGAGTCAAAGGGTTCTCAGATATTTGAAAGTATCTGAAGGTTGCCGCAAGGAGTGCATGCAAGGACCCTCTTTGAGGCTCAAAGTTGTGAGAGGCTCTGGAAGATCAAGGCCTTTGAAAACATTGAGGGACATTAGAAGTTTGTAGTGCAAGCGGATAAGTCCAGGGAGGAGTTCTTGGTTTTCCTTCGTAGAAATCATCAAAGGGAAGAAATCGACGGTCAGGAATCTGTGGGGAGGATTAGCGAAACCCCGCCAACCGTCAGATCTGCCAGAGAAGTGAGGAGGTTACAGTTGCATCCAGATTTCAAGCTCAGGAGATTGTGGACCGCCGAATCTTCCCATAGATACCCGTTAGCCGTTAGATTGACTAGGAGTTGCACGAAGGTTAAGCTTTGTGGACGTGAGGAGGAAAGTTCCGACGAGAGGCATGGTCATCAGGATTTCAGCATTCGCGAAATCGGGAATCACAAGAATGAGGCATCGAAAATTTGAATTCACAGAGACCCCGAGAGAAAATTAGGGCCATTCATATCTAGAGGACGCGTGGCGACAATCGAGGCTATCGGGGGAAATCCTGACAGGGAAGCCAAATCGGCATATCGGGATTCTGCGTTTCACGGATCCTGAAGACAAGGCAACTGGAGCATTTGAAATCACAAATCATGAAATAGCGAGGAGAAGAAAGGACCATCCATCCTTGAGGATGCGTGGCCGAGATCGAAGCCTTCGGGAAATTCCCCGAAAGGAAAAGTCAATTGTCTGGAAATCGAGAGTCGGGAAATTGGGGATCCCGTGGACAAGAGGCCCAATATATATTGACACCCGAAACCCCGAATCTCAATAAGAGATAGGATTTTGGTCATATAAGGCAGGGTCGTGTGGATTGGGAGCATAGCTAGGAGGAATGAAGCAAAAAGGAAGCGCATCGGGTTATCGAAGATCGGGGATTCGAGGAAGCAAGTGTTGGTGACATCGGGGATTGGAAAATCCTGAAACTCGATTGTTATTTTCTGTTGAGAATGGAGAAGCGCTCAGGCCTAAGGGCTGTAACGAGCAGGACATACCTATGGGTCAAATCTTAATAAGGATTCTAGGGGAGAATCAAAGGAGCCACTCCGGCTCAAGTGTAATTTAGAACGATCCTTAAGACTGGGAGGTCAGGCGCGGGACCGGGGTGTCGCCACCAAAGAGGGCTAAGGCCATGTATGCATATGTAGAGAAATTTAGGGCTATAACATACATGTACAAGTATAGGTATAGTAACAATAGGCTACGAATGAAAAATGAGTGAGTGAAGGAATGATGATAGAATGATCGAAAAGTGATCTAAGTCCAAACTATATCTATGCATGTTCCCAACTTGACACTTGTCATGTTGAGAACTACATTGGGCCCACTTGTAACCATCCTTAGAATTTAGGATAAAATAATTATCCATACTTTATACTTTAAGGAATATTAATATAATATTCCTTTTGGCTTAAGCCCCTCTAACTTATCCCCCTTTCCTTATCTAATGGAGTTTATCCCCCCATACTCTTATACATGGTTGGTATGCAGTAGTGATGTGTTTTCATTAATATTTTCATGTGATTACATATTACAATGATGGATCATTGGCCATTTAACATCTGACTCTCCAACCTAATAACCACACAAACACTCTGGCCTCAAAATACATATACACAAAGGCACTATGGCCCCAAAACCACACACTTACTCCATTGTATGTAAAACTCAGGATTGTGCGCACCCTTCCTTTAGTGTGCAATCCTCACACACATACACAGATGGGTGATACATTATAAAATGTGCACACTCCTTTGGTATGATATTCCCGCGCACTGACTCAATGTGTGCAGAACCAAACCAAAGACCTTGTACCATCAACTCATCGACTTATATGTATAATTACATTTGCTAAGGACATTGAAGGCTACCAAGCTGAAATTTTTAAAATTGGAGGGCCAATACTTATCCCTCACACACACAAGATCTTCAATTTAGCAGTCAAGAAGGGCTTCCCTAAACCCTAGATGCAAAGCATCATTGTTCCTATCTTTAAAAATGGGGATAGAAACATTCCCTCTAATTATAGGGCCATTATGATTAGCCTGATTTTAGCCAAGCTTTATGGAATCATTTTGGAAAAGAAGATTAGCCTTTGGATAGAAAGTCATGGTAAAAGAGATAAAGGCCAGGCCAGGTTTAGAAGATATCATTCAACTGTGGACCATATTGTTACCTTTAGGATCATTGCAGAGGAGTTCCTTAATACTAAAACCAATCTATTTTGTTGTTTTGTTGACTTTAAAAAAGCGCTTGACATGGTTTCTCGAAAAAACCTTTGGAATAGGTTGGAAGAGATAAAAATGCCTCTTGATTTGAGGGCTGCTGCAATAAGGATGTATGATAACGTTATTTCTAAGTTTAAAAACACTGAGGGCTAGTCAAAAGAGATTAACTGCAATATCAGAGTCAAACAAGGTTTTCCCTTATCCCCTACCCTTTTTGGGATATACATTGACAAGTTAGAAGATTGCTTGGAAAAAGTAGGTTGTGTCAGCCCTACTCTCACTGGTATAGTGATCAATCTTATTCTTTATGATGATGATATCATTCTTATGGAAATGAGTCCCCATGATCTTGAAAACCAACTAAGAATCCTCAAGTATTTTTTCTCCAATATGGGTATGACTGTTAATACTGATAAGACTAAGGTCATGATTATTAAATCCAACAAGATCCCTTATGATACCTTCATATATGACAACAACAACTTCAAGGAAGTGACTTTATACAAATAAATCTTAATTGATATTCACCACAAGCTCAATTGGAATTATAGCATTGAGAAACAAATTATTGGGGGATGGAAAGCTTATTATGGGCTTGAAAACAATTGTAAATCAACTAATCTTTGGAGTTGGGATAAGAAGAAACTACTCTTTGATACTCTTGTTACACCTGTTATTCTTTATGGATGTGAA
>ML831130.1:54290-71139 GCA_009831015.1 Picea engelmannii
AGTTGATGAGTTGGCACATACATGAGGTGTATAGTTGATGATGTTGGTACATATTGATGAGTCATAGTTGATGAGTATTTGACACATGATTGGTACATACTTGGTACATACTTGGTACATGGTTAGATGCACTTATTTATGGTACAGGTTGATTATAGTTTGAGGTACAGGTTGATGCATGGTTGATGCATGGTTCAGATTTATTGGTACAAGTTTATAGAGGCTATTGGCACAGGAGTAGACCCAGGGTTGAGCTCCAAGATTGCACCAACAAGCCCTAGATACTGGCCCTTTTGGCAGCACCTACGAAGTAGATGCAGTCTCACCCAAAACAACTATGAGGGGGTTGCAGGATAAAGATGTCTACAACCAGGGGAAATTCAAGTGGTTCTTATTACAACAACAACATAACATGCATCTACCATTCAACTAGCTAGATCTATCCTCCATAGCTATCGATATGATCTAATACAATAATGCAGATAACAATATAAAAACAACAGAGATCAAAGCATCAATCACACACACAACAACAGATGTATGTGGTTCACCCTCTCTCTAGGGATATGCCCACAGAACTTTTCTTATGATATATTAAGATAAATATTACAGTTTTAATCTGCGCTTTTGGCCAACAGATCCTCTCTCTCTGTATCTCTTTCTCTCTCCCTTCCTGTGCACCCAACTGCAGGACTTGATCTTCGCACCTAGCTGAAGATCTTACAATACTAGAAGGCTCTCTCTTTCAACACTTCTCTCACCCATAATATGATATTCTCCTAATGAACAATAATCAATACAAGACTCAACCATAGTACCGACCCGACCTAGGTCCTCTCGACCTCTATTTATACATTACAATCCCTTACCGACAACCTCAGTTTGAAACCTTGGTGTCAAAACCCTAATTACCAAAACCCTAGGTGTCTACAACCCTAGGTCAACTTGATCCGTTTTCTCCGGGATTTGCCAGCCTATCTTTCCTTCTTCATCTCGCGGTGCTCCAAGGCATCTAATAATGGATTTTTCCACTTCATAAGTCATCCTCGGTCCATCTTCCTTGCTGATATGTCATCCTCGATCTCCTCATCCAACATCTTGATTTTCCACACTTCGCTCCATCTTTTCTGTTCTTTTTCTCACTTCGACCCAGTGACAGTCACTGTGTCTCCCACAAAGCTCGCTTTTTACCTTTTCTTCCTCTTTCTTCGCTTCCTTCCATAACCAAGGGCCAACAGGCCCCCAACACTCACCTGTGACTCGTCCCGAGGCACTTGGGATCTGATCATCTTGTTTAACTTTGACTTTTGATTGCACAGTGCAACCCTTGCTTTCTACTTTATGCCTCCTTTCCATCCTTGTGCAAACTGTCTTTTCTATGTTTGGTACCCAGTTTCAACTGCACCTGGTACCTTGACCCTTGTCTTCTTGATTCTACTGAGAG
Organism: Picea engelmannii; assembly: GCA_009831015.1. NCBI lineage: Eukaryota > Viridiplantae > Streptophyta > Pinopsida > Pinales > Pinaceae > Picea > Picea engelmannii. The sequence goes on from ML831130.1 coordinate 55,735, forward strand.
CTGCCAGGCATCTGGTTGTCATAGTATAACTTCAGCTGACTCCCATTCACCAAGCCTTCCTTCCAGCCTGCTTTCAATGTCTTCACAACTCCTCCTTCTGTAACATAGGAAATCTCATATGGTCTGAGCCAATGCATTTTGAACTTCCCAGGGTGTTTGATAAACTTACTGTCATATACCAATACTAAAGCACCTTGCTTGAATATCTTCTTCTTGATATGTCTGTCATAATAGGCCTTTTCTTGTTCCTTCTGAATTTGCTGATGAAAGCCTACAATGAATCTATCTTCTTCTAGTTCGACCAACTATGCTAGCCTCTCATGAATAGTGCTAGTATCATCCATGTATGTAAATGCAACAATTCTTAAGCTTGGTACCAAGTACTCCATTGGGACAACAACTTCAAGACCATAAACCAACTTGAAAGGGGTCTGCATTGTTAATTTCTTGCAAGTGGTTCTATAAGCCCAAAGTACTGCTGGTACTCTTAAATCGCATTCATCCCTATTCACACTACAAATCTTGGTCAATGTTGTCTCCAAGATCTTGTTGAATGCTTCAACCGTTCCATTTTCTTGTGGATGGTAAGGTGTACTTTTCTTATGGTGAACTGCAAATTCTTCTGTCAGGGCTTCAACCGTCTTATTGATGAAGTGTGTACCTTGATTACTCATAAGGACATTAGGGCATCCAAACCTGGTTATTATGTCATCAAATATAAAACATGAAACTATAACTACACTACAGTCCTTGACTGCTCTTGCTTCAGCCCATCTAGTCAGGTATTCTGTCACAGTGATAATATACCTTGCTCTTGTGTGCTTTCTTGGTGGGTTTATAGGTCCCACCAAGTCAATGGCCCATTTTTCAAATGCCTGTAGAGTCATTTGTGGTGCTAATGGCATCTCATCTCTTCGGGATGGTTTTCCAACTTGCTGGCATGCATCGCATGCTATGGTATATTCTTTAGCATCTCTGTGTAACGTAGGCCACCAAAGGCTAGCTCACAAAACCTTCTGCGCAGTTGCTTTTCCTGCGTAATTGACGTAGTCCTCCCAACCCGTAGGTCGAAAGTCCACACACACAAGATCTTTCTTCTTTTGCTGGCCCAAAGAGCTCTCAATAATTTGCTCTTCTATTTCCCTTTCGAGAAATCTGCACCCCACAGTAAAACCTCGTGGAATCCCCCTTCACACTTCGGTAGATCGAACTTCGCAATTTTGCGAGTCTTGTGATTGAGCGTTTGTGCTTTCAGACCTCCGAACATCGATATGCCTAGTTCCGATAAACTCTGGAACGCTAAGGTTTCGCCTTCACTAGAAATCAACGGTTCTGGAGTTATCCCTTGATCCAATGATCAACTCTATTTCGCGCACCGGGAGCTCGATATACAAGAGATCTATGTCTCCTCTACCTTCCAGGTCCCAAAATCCCAAAATACTTGCGTGCCTGCTCCGGGTCCCACAACTCTTTTCCTTTCCACGCGTCACTTCGATCATGATTTTCGCTGACGTGATATTTTTTTGCCACCTGTCGCCTCCTCACGATCTGCTAGCTTGTGTGGTTTTGCTATTTCAGTTACCGGGAGTCCTAGACTCACGATCCCCAACCTTATGTCACCACGAACCCCAATTTCCCGATTCCTGATTCGCTGATGGACTAGATCACTTGTGTCGCGATTTCAGAAATCGTATTGGGAAGGGATTCTGTTTCTTGTCGATGCAAACACTGAATTCCCGAACTCGAAGCTCCGAGATGTCAACGTGACAATCTCTTCCTTTCACATGAAAGCTCCCCTTTCATGTTTCAGGGATTTGATCCGCCAAAGTCTTGTCTTCCTCTCACCCTTTCAAACCCCGAAATGCCAAAACGCTTGGATTCCAACACGTGTCCAAATCTTAACCCCACAATGGAACCTTCCACCTTGTCGGATTATCGGACTTCACAATTTCGTGAATCCAAATGACGAAGTTTTGGTATTTCCACCCATGAAGCCCCGAAATGGAATTTCACGAGTAAATCCAATGGTCCTTGTTGGCGTGAATATATGACCCTCTCTCTCCTGATCTTCCACTTGCAGAAAATGACCACCGTAACCTCCTTGCTACTCTGCGAGATTTGACAGCTCGTGGGATTTCACGAATTCTCCACAGAGAATTTCGACCATCCTTTCTCCCTTCTGATAACTTCTGCAAATTTGATAAAGTGGTTTTCCATGGAACTTAACTGCCTACAACGCAACCTTGTGACGCCTCCAGACACCAACCTTCTGTTCTTTTCTTCGACAATTATGAAGACTTTATCCCGCCTGAGCTTTCTCCAACTCCAAGTCTTAAAGAAGACTCTTGCACGCAGTCCTTGCGGAAAATCCTTCAATTAATTCAAAGAATTGAAGTCCTTCGACTCTGCGCACTCCCTGCAGCAGTAGTCCTTCAAAAATTTCTCAGGTTCGTAAACTCTGAGACTTTACTTGGCCTACGCACACTTTTGCACGACTCCTATGCCTAGATGCACTTCTGAGGGAATGAGAACAAAAGATTTCTTATCTGAGCTTTCAGAGACAAACCTCCGAACCCTTTGTCAACACACTCCTTATGGACAATTCAACTACACTCCTTGTAGGAACTCTTGCTCAGATAGAGAAACAATTGAAACTCATTTCCCTTACCCTCTCTCTCTCTCAGATTTCAGACATTTAACAAGAAATCATACACACATAGCATAAACAACAAATGCATGACAGAAAAAGTAAAACATTCATGAGCATAGCATTCAACAATACATACACAGAGAGTATCACAACACCATGAATCTGAATCAAAGCTTTTTGTATTAATCTAGAACTTCTGTACATGGAATTCTTCTACACAGCTCTCTGCTTCTTCTCTTCTCTTCTCTATGCTCATAATCATCTTAACAACAACAATACAAATATACAATGAGGGTGTCTATATCCCGTTTCCCTCTTGCATTCTAAAACTATCTAATCTAAGCATTAAATTCTATCTACCTACATTAACTTTGCATAAATGCCTCTATCTACTTCAGATGAGAGCGGGACACTCAAGGTATGATTACAATGCTCCTCCATAAATGTGAGTACGCCTCTATTAACTATCCCATTAATTATATGGCGGTTTCAAACTTCAAAACATTTCAACAAGAAATGTGATGGTGCTTGTCCAACTATCCTCCACAACTACGCGTGCTTGCTACCTGCTGGCGATGTTCCTGCATCATACTCCCTCGCTAGAAAATTTTCATGGGCTCCTTTCCATGAGCTCTCACATGGTCTGTCCATGCTTCTAAATCTCTGCTTCATTTTCCCAGCTGGAATCTTCAACTAGATGGCCCTTCCACTTGACCAAGTATTCAAAGTATTCCTTTCGCCTGGTCCTCTTACCAACTCTTTTGTCCAGTATGCACTCCATCTATGGATTTTCTGTAACTGGCATTTTTTTTGTCCACTGAACCTCTCGCTGTTCATTTCCTGCTTCTGCTTCCTCAGCTTTATAAGGGTACAAATATGAGATATTGAATATCGGAGAAATTCCAATCCCATCGGGTAATTCAATCTCATATGCATTCTCCCCAAATTTCTTCAAGACCTTACATGGTTTGATTTTCTTCATCTTCAGTTTATTATATGTTCCCTTCGGGAACCTTTCCTTTCTCAAATGTGCAAGGAACAAATCGCCAACTTCAAACTGAAGTTCTCTAATGTGTTGATCTTCTCTCTGCTTATATTCTTGGCTCGAATGTTGCAATCGCTCCTTCACCTGGCTGTGAAGTTCCTTCATCGCTTTTCCTACCTAAAATATACAAACAAGAATCAGGCTCTGATACCAAATGATGCAGTCCTCCCAACCCGTAGGTCGGAAGTCCACGTACACATGATCTTTCTTCTTTCGCTGGCCCGAAGAGCTCTCAACAATTGGCTCTTCTATTTTCCTTTCAGGAAATCTGCATCCCACAGTAAAACCTCGTGGAATCCCCCTTCACACTTTGGGAGATTGGACTTCGCGATTTCATGAGTCTTGTGATCGAGCATCTATGATTTCAGACCTCCGAACACCGATATGCTGAGTTCTGATAAACTCTGGAACGCTAAGGTTCCACCTTCACTAGAAATCAATGGTTCTGGAGTTTTCCCTTGATCCAACGGTCAACGCTATTTCACACACCGGGAGCTCGATATACAGGAGATCTATGTCTCATCTACCTTCCGGGTCCCGAAATCCTGAAAAACTTGCGTGCCTGCTCTGGGTCCCACAACTTTTGTCCTTTCCATGTGTCACTTCGATCACGCTTTCCGCTAACGTGAGATGTTTTTGCCACCCGTTGCCTCTTCATGATCTGCTAGCCTGTGTGGTTTCGCTATTTCGGTTATCGAGAGTCCTAGACTCACGATCCCCAACCTTATGTCACCACAAACCCCAATTTCCCAATTCCCAATTCGCTGATGGACTAGATCACTTGTGTCATGATTTCGAAAATCGTATTGGGAAGGGATTTTGTTCCTTGTCGATGCGAATGCCAAATTCCCGAACTCCGAAGCTCTGAGATGCCAACGTGACAATCTCTGCCTTTCACACGAAATCTCCCCTTTCGCATTTTGGGGATTTGATCCACCAAAGTCTTGGCCTCCTCTTTCCCTTTCAAACCCCGAAATGCCGAAATGCTTGGATTCCAACACGTGTCCAAATCTTGACCTCACAATGGAACCTTCCACCTTGTCGAATTATTGGACTTCACAGTTTCATGAATCCAAATGATGAAGTTTCAGTCTTTCCACCCACGAAGCCCTGAAATGGAATTTCGTGAGTAAATCCAATGGTCCTCATTGGCGTGAATATACGGCCGTATCTCTCCTGAGCTTTTGATTGTAGAAAATGACCACTGTAACCTCCTTGCTACTCTGTGAGATTTGACAGCTCGCGGGATTTCGCAAATTCTCCACGAAGAATTTCAACCGTCCGTTCTCCCTTCTGAGAACTTCTGAAAATTTGATAAAGTGGTTTTCCATGGAACTTAACTGCCTACAACGCAACCTTGTGACGCCTCCAGACACCAACCTTCTGTGCTTTTCTTTGATGACTGTGAAGACTCTATCCCTCCTGAGCTTTCTCCAACTCTGAGTCTTAAAGAAGACTCCTGCACGCACTCCTTGCGGCAAATCCTTCAATTACTTGAAAGAATTGAAGTCCTTCGACTCTACGCACTCCCTGCAACAGTAGTCCTTCAACAATTTCTTAGGTTCGCAAACTCTGATACTTTACTCGGCCTGCGCACACTTTTTCACGGCTCCTATGCCTAGCTGCACTTCTGAGGGAATGAGAACAAAATCTATCTTATCTGAGCTTTCAGAGACAAACCTTCGAACCCTTTGTCAACGCACTCCTTGTAGACAATTCAACTGCACTCCTTGCAGGAACTCTTTCTTAGATAGAGAAACAATTGAAACTCATTTCCCTTACCCTCTCTCTCTCTCTCTCTCAGATTTCAGACATTTAACAAGAAATCATACACACATAGCATAAACAACAAATGCATGAAAAAAAGAGTAAAACATTCATGAGCATAACATTCAACAATACATACACAGAGAGTATCACAACACCATGAATCTGAATCAAAGCTTTTTGTATTAATCCAGAACTTCTATACATGGAATTCTTCTACACAACTCTCTGCTTCTTCTCTTCTCTACTCTATGCTCATAATCATCTTAACAACAAGAATACAACTATACAATGAGGGTGTCTATATCCTGTTTCCCTCTTGCACTCTAAAACTGTTTAATCTAAGCATTAAATTCTATCTACCTACATTAACTTTGCATAAATGCCTCTATCTACTTCAGATGAGATCGGGACGCTCAAGGTCTTATTACAATGCTCCTCCATAAATGTGAGTACGCCTCTATTAACTATCCCATTAATTATATGGCTCTTTCAAACTTCAAAACATTTTAGCAAGAAATGTGTTGGTGCTTGTCCAGCTGTCCTCCACATCTACGCGCACTTGCTACCTGCTGGCGATGCTCCTGCATCAGTAATGTCCTCCTGCAATTCCTTCATGATCTTCTTCGAGGATCATAGGGCATTTTGTCTCCATCACACATCTTCTTAGTATCCCATCAGGTCCCATTTTATATAGCTGTCCAACTATTAGTGAAAAATCTATAGCGCACACCACTAGCTAGTTCTTCTGAGGAATCATGTACTCGCCCAGAGCCATTCCTGTTGACAGAAACTAGACTATTTCTACGAAGTGGTCATCAATATTTCTAATGGCGAGCATCTGTGCATCCGGTAGTGTATCCTCCAGACTGGTAGGTTCTTTGCCATGCTCCAACCTCGACAAGTGGTCTGGACCCTTATTCATTCTTTCTGGCTTAACTATGATCTCAAAATCATATTCTTGAAACATGAGAAGCCATCTGCATATTCTTCCCTCCAACACTGTCTTGTTGACTAGGTACTTCAATGCAGAGTGATCAGTAAACATTTTAAAGTGTCCTCCCAACAAGTAGTGGAGGAATTTATGCAATGCATACACCATTGCTAGTCCCTCTCTCTCTCTGTATTAGTGTAATTGATTTCAGCTGTGGATAGCTTTCTGCTGACAAATTCTAATGGATGATCAATGTCGCCTTCTCCAGGTTGTGCTAGTACTGCTCCTAATGCAATATAAGATGCATCAACATGCACATGAAATTCCGTGCTCCAGTCTGGAAAGACTAGAATGGGCATAGTCACCATCTTTTGTTTCAGTGTGTCGAAGCTCTGCTGGCATTCATTTATCCAACCAAACTGACAATCTTTCTTTAATAAATTCTCCATTGGCACAATAATATGAGCATATCCTTTGATAAATTTCATGTAATAGCCAGTATGTCCTAGCGCAGTGCGCAGTTGTTTGACTGATGTAGGTGGTGGTAAATCAACTATAATTGCAATTTTGGATGGATCCACCAAAAATCCTTGCTTGCATACAGTATGACCTAATAACACTCCAAATGGTGAGAAGAAGATGCACTTCTTCAAGTTCAAATCAATTTTACACTGTTTGCATTTATCTAGCATTAGCCTTAGACACTCAATATGATTTTTCAACAAACTAAAAACAGTCCAGTCATCAAAGTATGCTTCTAAAAAATTATGCAAAAATTCTTTGAACGCTTCAACCACCACCCTGGAAAATATGGTTGGAGAATTCTTCAATCTGAATGGAATTACTATATATTAGTAGGATCCCCACTCTATGGAAAACGTAGTCTTATGATGGTCCTCCTTGGCGACGCGGATCTGATGGTATCCTGCAAACCCATTTGTAAAAGAGTATACTTCTTGGCCTCCCATGTTATCCAACACTTCATTTGTGAATGGTGTAGGGAAAGGATCATGTAGACAAGCATCATTCAGCTTCCTGATATCTACGCAAATTTTGATCTCACCTGTATTTTTATCTTGCACTACAATGGGGCTAATCCACTCCGACTCTTCGATAGGTTCAATAATCCCTGCTTCCAGCATTCTGTTGAGCTCAATCTTTACTTTTTCCTTATATTTCGGGTTGAATATGTAGGGTCTTTTCTTGACTGGTTTCACATATGGTTTCAAAGGTATTCTCATTTCTCCCATAGGTCCTTCGATTCCCTTCATATAAGTGAACTTAGTTGGGAACAAGCCCTGATACTCGTGTAATAATTTTGTGATTTTGTCAGTGGTAGTAGCGTCCCAGTAATCTCCGACATTGGAAAGCTTTGGTGTCTCCTCTATCCCGATATTGACTTTCTTTATCTTTATCGGTTGTCCAATGAATGGGAGTTCAACTCTTGGTCCTTCCACATCTCTCTGACCTTCTGTTTCTACGATATTCACCTTCCTTGGATCATCGTCTTCGTCGACATTAATGTTGTAGCAGGTCTGTAGTTTCTGGAGGGGCGCAATCCATTCATCCTCTTCTTTCTCCAAAGGGAGGTTAGATGCCTCCTTAAATACTTTCTGTCTCACCATATGAAGTGCTTGATCTACTGAAGGAAATTCACTTTCAAACAAAAAGGTGGTTATAAAATTCTGGATCATACCTTCCCATTCTGAAGTGACGAGGCACAACTCTGCTTGAAGGTACCAGTTAATCAGAGTAGTATCCAGTGTATTGAGGAATTTTTGTACCCATTTATCTCTAGGAATGTCACTCCAGGCTTCTTCGCAGCTTCGTACATGGTCCTTTGGGCAACTTCGACCTATGTACCTTGCTTCGTAGCTTCCTACTTGTGCTGAAAACCACGCTGTCATCAAAGTTTGGCATTGTGTCCATTCTAGAATATTGCTTTTATGTGTCCCCCACCATCTTGCTGGCATGGCTTTCATGGCCTCATCCATTTCCAACAACCTTTGTTTTGTTGGTACACTTGTCTCAAATTCTGATAAAAAGTTCTCTAAGGGGTTCAAACCATCAAATGTGGGTAGATTACTCACTATTGTGCTAATCCAGTGAACTTCTATGGTTAGCCTAACACATCTTCTTGTAGATACTTCGTACATCTAGTTCTACCAGTTCTCCGACGCTTCTTCTGAGTTAGATGAACATGTGCTATCACTTCTCCAGCTCAGATTCCCATAAGCTATAGGGTTGATATAATCCTGATGTCTAGTTATTAATTTGTAGATGTTTTCTAGTTCAAATGCGTGGTCCGCTTCTCTGATAGGTTCTATGTATCGTGGACCCTCATCTAGATCTAAAGGTGCAACGAACCTAATGCCAACTTTCTCAAATGTCATGCCTCTTTTATTTATATCAACAACAATGGAATTGTAGAAGGCCCAATCAATTCCTAACAATGCAGGGTAAGGGAAGCTATCATAAAAAATTTCAATTACCTCAAAATATGCAAAGGTTTTTACTCCATCGATGTCCACTAGGACATGCTCTAATCGTCCAAATGGGCTAACATCTTGCTGATTAACCATGCAAATCCTAATAGGGGAATATATCAGCTTGGGTTCTCCCATCAGTGCCCAAGTCTGCTTCGTCGTGACATTGACCTCTGACCCTAAGTCGAGGACCACATAGTCTATCTCATACTCTCGTATCTGAGCATTCAAGTGTAATTCTTTATTTGTCCTTGTCCTTTTTCCAATTTGGTGCACTGCTCTATTCAGTAAGGGGTCTATTTTTCCTAGTTCATACTACTTGATCAAATCTTGTAATTCTTGTACAACACCTTTATCTTGAATCAACTTAACACAAGTGTACACAAATTCCATGAGTTTTCTTACCTCTTTCCCTTCTGTTGACGATGCAGATGGATCAAATGCCTGGGGAATGCCATATTCTTTGATTTCTGGTTGTCTCTTTGATGAAGATCCTTGATCTCCTTTGAACTCTTTTCTTGCCTCCTCAAATATCTGTCTTTCTTTCTTAGTATCGAACGTTGGGTTATTTTCTGTAGCTTTCCTAACTCCGTGGTCATTTTTAGTCTTTCCTTGGGCTACTCTATCTTCTCCTGTAGAAACGAATCCTCAAGTGATAACATCGACTCTAGGATCTACTCTGCGAGGTTCAACATATATCAGTTGTACTTGTGGGTTCTGCTGAGGTCCTCGTCTTTCCTGAAGTTTAGCCAGCAACACAGGGCATTCCTCTATGACATGCTCGAAGGAATTACAGTAACTACATGTTGTGCAGGGATTCTGGAAATCCCTTGCTAAATGTCCTGGATGCATGTAGTTGTAACAGATTATTTTTCCTTGGCCTCGACCCATACCTCCTCCTCATTCACGTCCTCTGTAGCCACTGCGAGGAGTGAAATTTCCTCTCCCTGGAGAGTTGTACTGCAGAGTGTTTCCTTCTTGTTGTACTTCACCTTGAATATTATATATGTCTCTTGACCTTTCATGCATGAGATCGTAAGCTCTACAATCCTGATCATCATGCCCCACTGATTTACAGAATGTACAATACAAGTTTATGGGTGTCTAGACATACTTATGCATGCAGTAGCACTCACCTAGGCGATGCCTATTTTTGCATACATCACACTAGGGTAGGTTAACTTGCTTTAAGGGGCTCAGTGCCCCTGATGCCAATTACTCATGAAATAAGGGACAATGTTCCTTATCATGGCCTTCATATCTGCATCTTACACACCAGATATCTTCCCTTTTGTCTTTTCCCTTATATTTCTTCATATCCTTGACCTATAAAGACGAACTAGTTAGCTGGCTCATGATCTGGCTAATGCCTGAGCTAGATTCTCCCATCAGTGCTAATTCAAGCTTCATGGTGATCTCCAAAAATTATGCCTGAGATGCAATCTTCTGCTGCATCAGAGGGACTCTTATGTGTGGTAACATTGTAGTGATGAACGATTCTTTGTTATATTCGTCGGGGATCTAGAAAGTTAATTGGCATGTCAGGGTGTTGAATCTCTATTTGAACTCCCAAATAGGTTCTTCTACCTTTTGCTTAATCAATTTTATTTCCTTAATACATTGTGAATCCGACTTAGGTTTCTTAAACTCTACAATCAGCGCATTCTTGATCTCATTCAGGGGCTTAGGTTGTGCCAATCCTTGGACAAGTTTCATATACCAGCTCAGTGTGCAGTCCCTTAGCGTAGTGTTGAACTGGGTTCTCTTGATGGCTTCATCGGTGATACTTTTAATATTCCATACGACTTCACATAGAAACCAATGCTGATCTAGATCTTCAGATCCATCTCCTCTAAATATAGGGGGTCACATTTCATATGCCATAAAACTGACTAGGGTTGTTGTTTGAGTAGATGCTAAGCTACTAGTAACAGTACTCTGAAGACTCTGGTGGTTCTGACTATTCTGACTGCTAAGTGTTGTTGGGACAACATGAGGATTAATGTTACTTACTTCAGTAGTTCGCACAGTTCCTGAGGTTTCTGGCTCGCTTTGGTGAAGTTCTTCAGCTTCCCCTTCTTTTGTTCTAGTGGGCTCTGGATGCTCTTCGTCGATTAGGTCTACCTCTTCTCCACTATAGAAACCCTCTTCTCTATAGTTTTTCTTAAACAAGTTCTCAAGGTGAACTCCTCGGAATACTTTCCCACTGCACGTATGTCCTTCTTCCGTGTCAGTCCGAGATCTTGAATATTAGCCTTTTTAGGTCTGATTAATCTACTGTATCTTCAAGATGTGGTTTTCATGCAAGAGCATCTTGATTCTTATCTTCAGGAAGTGTAAACATTTTCCTCCGGGTCCTTTGAAAAAGTATCTCTCGGTTTGGCTATGCAATTCTGTTCTGTCAAAAAAAAACTCGGTGATATACCCTTTAATGGTACTATCAAACCAATGATCTACTTCTCTGGATACAGCGTTGTCAACTCTCTTGACCTTCTGGATCAATGCTGGTGTCCAAACCACAGGAGGTCTAGATCTGATTTCAAACTGTGTGTCAGCTAACCTAGCCAACCACTCGTGTAGCTCTTGATGGATTCCTCCAAAGAAGATATTGTGAATGTCGGTGAAGATGTATCTTTGTAGCCAATCTTCAGTTCTTATTTTAGGGTTCTTGTTCTAGGCGTCAACGAAGTCCTTCTCTTGATCCTCTATCCACTTCTGAATATCTATCTTCGATGGGAACCACCTTGACATTCCCTTAAAAAGATTCCTGTCCTAGCAATGAGACCATTTGTTGGCACGGGGGCAGACCCAGGGTTCAGCTCCAAGAGCACACCAACAAGCCCTAGCTACTGGCCCTTTTGGTAGCACTTGTGAAGTAGATGCAGTCTTACCCAAAGCAACTATGAGGGGGTTACATGACAAATATGTCTACAACCAGGGGAATATCAAGTGGTTCTTATTACAACAGCAACATAACATGCATCTACCATTCAACTAGCTAGATCTATCCTTCACAACTATCGATCTGATCTAATACAATAATGAAGATAACAATATAACAACAACATAGCTCAACGCATCAATCACACACAAAGCAACAGATGTACGTGGTTCACCCTCTCTCTAGGGCTACGTCCACAAAATTGTGCTTATGATATATTAAGATAAAGCTTACAGTTCTGATCTGCGCTCTTGGCCAACAGATCCTCTCTCTCTGTCTCTCTTTGTCTCTCCCTTCTTGTGCACTCGACTGCAGGACTTGATCTTCGCACCCAGCTGAAGATCTTACAGTAACAAAAGGCTCTCTCTCTCATCACTTCTCTCACCCATAAGACAATATTCTCCCAATGAAAAATAATCAATACAAGACTCAACCACAATACCAACCCGACCTAGGTCATCTCGACCTCTATTTATACATTACAATCCCTTACCGACAACCTCATGTCGAAACCTTGGTGTCAAAACCCTAATTACCAAAACCTTATGTGTCTACAATCCTAGGTCAACTTGATCCATTTTCTCTTGGCTTCGCCAGCCTATCTTTCCTTCTTCATATCGCGATGCTCCAAGGCATCTAATGTTGGATTTTTCCACTTCTTGAATCATCCTCAGTTCATCTTCCTTGCTGATCTATCATCCTTGACCTCCTCATCCAACGACTTGCTTTTTCGCACTTCGCTCCATATTTTTTGTTCTTTTTCTCACTTCCACCCAGTGACAGTCACTGTGTCTCCCGCAAAGCTCACTTTTTAACTTTTCTTCCTCATTCTTCGCTTCCTTCCATAAACAAGGGCCAACAATGGTATATCTCATAGTGATAGTGTGAAATTGGTTCCATCATTCTACTTCTACTTCAGGGTGGCAGGATGAGGCAAGGATAGGTGATTGTAGCCACCTTCCGGTTGTAGCTGGAGAACATAGGGGGTTGTAGCCTCCTTCTGGTTGTAGCCAGAGAATTGGGGAGTTGGAGCTTCCCTCAGGTTGTAGCCTGAGAAACTAGGGGGTTGGAGCCTCCTTCCAGATGCAGTTGGAAAACAATTAAGGAAGTTGGTGCTTCCAATGAATGTAATTCTTCAAGACATATAAGAAAAAACATTCCATGGTTTTCTCCCGATTTGGGTTTCCACGTAAAACACTGGGGTAGTGTGTATGCATGTGATTGTTTATTTCTTACTTCTCATTATTGGATAATAATTCTACATTGATATAACATTTGAAGAAAAGGGATTATAATTACGCTATTACTGATTCACCCCCCTCTCAGTAATCCAACAATTGGTATCATAGCAGGTTCCTTCAGAAATCAGTTTAACCACTGAAAGGTAGATCATGGAGAGTACGAACTCGTATAAAAATGGAATACCATAGTTTGATGGACAAAAGTATGGTTTTTGGAGCAAGCTCCAAAACAACAGAGCAAGAAAAAAATCCAAAAAGCTATGCAGAAACAATCAAAGGTGATAAAAATATATACAAGGAAGATTATAGGGACATTCCTCCACCGAGAAGATTCAGATTTCAGAATCAACAACAGAAAGACAAGCCTCAAGAAGAAGGATTCATAAGATCACCTCCTTTCAAAATATCTTCAACTACCAGGTATCAAACTATATTTTTTGGTTTATTTTATGCATGTAATAATTTTGGACATAAAGCTGTAAATTGCAGAGCTAACAACAGGAACAATAACTACTTTGAGAGCCATACACAAAGGGGTTATTCAAGAAGACCTAGTGAAACACAGAGAAAAAGTTACAACATGTTTGAATATTCGAGCAATGAAGTGGAATGTTATCAATGTAACAATTTTGGACACATGGCCAAAAATTGCAGAATGACAGTCCCTCTTGAAGAACCTCAACAGAGTCATAAACAAGAACCTTAGAAAACAACATGGATAAGAAAACAAGATCAGTATAGCAATGAAGAATGCACAGTCTCTCTACAAGCTAAACATAAGAAACATGGTTGGGATGTTGACAGTGGATGTTCAAAACACATGATAGGTGATAGAACAAGTTTCTTACATTACGAAATGAAAGAGATGGATTAGTCTTCTTCGGAAATGATAATTCAACCAAAATCATTGGAAAAGGCACAGTTCGAATTGGGAACAAGAATGAAAAGGCAGAAAATGTTCTACTAGTAGAAGATATGAAACATGATATTTTAAGTGAGAGTCAAATGTGTGACCAAGGTCATAAAGTTACTTTTGATTCACAAAAGTGTGAGATAAGAAAAGAAGGTTTAGGGAAATTGGTCGCTACAACTGCAAGAACTTCAAGCAACATATATGTGTTAAGAAAAATTGGAAATGAAAAGTGTTGTCTAGGAAAGGAAGATGGAAGTTGGCTATGGAACAGAAGAGTGGGTCACATGCATTTTGATAACCTTGTCAAAGTCAACAAAAGAGAAGTAGTTAGATAAATGCCCCAGATCATGAAACCAACCAACACTTTATGCAAGCATTGCCAACAAGGAAAGAAAACAAAGACCAGGTTCAAATCAAAGGAATATTCAACATCAAAACCACTGGAAATTGTGCATATTGATCTAGTTGGACCAACTACAAAAAAAGGCTTAAAAGGTGAGAGATACTTTATGTTATTAGTTGATGATTATACAAGAATGACTGCAGTTTGCTTTCTCAAGAACAAGTTAGAAGCTTTTGAAAATTTCAAGATCTACAAGGAAATGGTTGAAAATGAGATGGATTCAAGAATCAAATGCTTAAGATCAGATAATGGAGGATAATTCACCTCAAAGGAATTTATGGACTACTCCAACAATCATGGAATAGAAAGACAATTCTCTGTCGCTAGGAAACCTCAACAAAATGGAGTTTTTGAAAGAAAGAACATGACAGTACAAGAAATGGCTCGAAGAATGATAATGGATTCAAAGTTGATGGATATTTTTTGGACATAGGCAGTGAATACAATAGTTCACATTAGAAATAGAGTAATTCTTAGAAACAACACTGATAAAACTCCCTACGAGCTATGGAAAGGAAGACAAGCAAATGTGAAGCACTTCAGATTTTTTGGAAGAAAATGCTACATCAAAAGAGAAGATGACAGAATGGGAAAGTTTGACTCTCGTGTGGACAAAGGAATACTTGTTAGTTACTCAAGTACAAGGAAAGCATACAAGTGTTACAATCTAATATTAAACAAAGTTGTGGAAAGCATCAATGTAACAATTGATGAAACAGGCAGACCAGAATCAAAGGAAGAAAAACAAAATCAATGGAACAACTTTTCAAAGAAGAAGATGAAAAAGAAGTAGAAGAGGAAGATGAAGATGAAGAGAATATGACAGAAGCAGAAGAGCAATTTCAACAAGTATCTCCAAAGACACCTAACAAACGAGTACAAAAGAATCATCCTTCAGATCATATTATTGGAAACAAAGATGCAGGAGTTGAGACTAGAAGAAAAATCCATTCACCAGAACAAACACACCTAGCACTCTTATCTACAATTGAACCAAACTATTTTGAAGAAGCCAACAAGGATGA
>ML831131.1:46418-57288 GCA_009831015.1 Picea engelmannii
TGGGCCTCATAAGAGAATTCAAAGATACTTTCTCTTGTAATTACAATGAGTTAAAGGCATATAGGGGAGATGTCATCCAACACGCTATACCCCTGGTAGAAGGAGCCAAACCTTTCTGACAAAAGATGAGGCATATCAATCCAAATATGGCAAGCCAAATACAGAAGGAGCTTCAAAATATGGTTGACATTGGTATCATATCTCCCATCATATATTCCTCTTGGATGTCAAATTTTGTAGTTGTTCGAAAGAAAAMCGGTGAGATACATMTCCATGTGTATTTTCGTAACCTTAACTTGCTATCCTTGAARGACAAMTACCCCCTCWTGAACATGGAACATCTGTTAGAAAGGGTTATAAGGGTAGGGATGATGTCTATTTTGGATGGTTTTTCCAGATACAACCAAGTCTTGCTCAAGAGGGAAGACCATCTTAAAACAACATTTACTACACCATGGGGAACGTTTATGTACTTAAGAATGCCATTTGTTCTTATGAATTCTGGTGCTACCTTTTAAAGAGCAATGGACTTTGCCTTTTAGGACCTTATACAAAAAATCATAGAGATTTACCAAGATGATCTCATCGTTGTATCAAAGGATAGGAAAAAACACCTTTCACACCTCAAGATTATTTTTGAGCGATGTAGGAAGTATGGAGTCTCGTTAAATCCCAAGAAGTTTGTTTTTTGGATCAATGAAGGAAAACTTTTTGGTCACGTGGCTTCAAAAAGGGGGGTATCCATAGACCCTGAAAGATTCCAATCTATAAAATATGTTTGTCCCCAAAGCAACAAAAATTCCTTACAATCCTTTTTTGGAAAGATCAACTTCATTCGAAGATTTATCCCAAACCTTTTCGAGAGGATAAAACCCATGAGCACTTTTCTAGAAAAGGATGTTTCCTTCAGATGGGATGACAAAGCTATCAAGTCTTTCAAGAATATAAATAATTCTATCTCCAAAGCCCCCGTCTTGATCATCTATGGTTATTCAAAATATTTCATAATATTTTTGTTTGCCTCCTAGGATACCATAGTGGGTGCTCTAATGCAAAAATATGATGATGATTATGAACACCCCGTAGCTTTTATGATCCCCCCTCACCCCTATAGGTACAAACTAGGTGTCACAAAAACCTACACAAAATGGGCTCCCCGGCCTCTTTTAATACAAAAATATACAAAATAGCACTCATGCTGCCCCAGAGCTCCCCCAATAGGTCCTCTATCAGCATGAGGTGCCTCACCAGTTGAAGGTCCTCCAGGTCTAGGGGGAAGTCAACTAGTCATCGTTTCCCCCGCTACAGTTGCCTGATGGATCATGTTCTACCACTCTGTCGTAATTACCAGACATTGCTCCGGGACTCTCTCGTCCTAGATATGCGACCACATGCCCTTCAACAAACCCTGCAATACCACCTCCAACCAGCATCAAAAATCATCCATCCCCCGTTCTAACTCTACTTGAAGAGAATGTGTTGGCCCTACACCTAGATCATCAAACTTGCACCTCTAGTCGACACCCACCTCATTTGTTGGCCTCACACCAACCTCATCCCTCTGGCATTTCTCTCCCACCTATGGTGGTCTCACTAGCCCCTAGTAAGCTGACTCTCCAACCACATATGCCTCGAGGCCCCACATCTGCAAAAACACAAACAAAGATATATTCAACATCCATATACGTATAAACATATGCTACGCTATCAAAATCACAAAGCATAAGTACATCAAAATAGCTCTGTGGTCCCAAATCTCTTAAGTAGGGAACACCATGTTCGGGTCATGTCAAAAGTCCATCCCACCATATGGGAACTATAGAATAATTTGTGGCATATGGAACCACACACATGCTAATGTGGTCGTAAAATAGTGGCCACACTCCCCCCTCCATGCCGTACCAAAATTTGAGCCCACTGCATCGCAGTTCCTACGACACTGTAGCCGACAACAACACTCTAGGGCACAACATGGGCACCCTCTCCAGAAACCATGCCACAAAGATAGATCCAAAGAAAAAATCACTGAAGACGGTGGTTCAAAAATGGTGAATCTGCCCCATCATATTGGCATGCAACATCAAGCCCCAGGAGAAAAACTCCCCATGAAGGACTCTTTGCATAATCCTAAACTGACCACCACTGATTTTCTGAGTACCTAAGGATCCATAGATCCTTACAATTATCGTTGTGATGCATTGATTCAAGAGCACATCCATCACCTCAATCCGAACAACCAAAATTGACATCGAGTTTGGCCCTGAGAAATAATCATGCACCAGGTTTATCAACCTAACATCGCTTGGCAGTTGGGGGTCAGCAGGGAGGGCCATTCTCCGAGAGGGGAGCCCCATTAAGAAGTACACATCTTGAACAACTGAGAATGTCAGTTACTGACCCTGCACATTGAAAAACTATATATTAGTGGTCCACATCGACAATACATACTGAATCACGTACCCCTACGACCATATCAATGGAAAATTGAAGAACTTGAGCAACCCACAGGCTACTTAGAGTCTCTGAATGCCCAACTCCTCTCTCACTGCCTCCTGGAGGAACTATGAGTCTCACTCCCTCCAATGAACTGTCTTGATGAAATTATCAAATGAATTCACACAAGAAACCCCTCATCAACACTCATCATTTATCTAAAATATTCCAAAAATTCAAGATTTCACAAAAAACCCTTAGCTTCACTTCAAGTGCACGACTTTCACCACCACAGGCATGCACATACACATGCATGTTCTTCACATAGTTGTGCATCAATGCATAGTGGCGCCAACCGAACTCCTCGGAGCTCGATCGCTCTCACAGGATATTCTCCCTCCAATTGGCCCAAAGAACATCAAAGGTTCCTCTTATTCCCTGTTGGGAACATCTCTTACCCACAACAAGTCTCCGAAGATCTCCCTCAAAGGTCGGGAAATCGGGCTTCGCAATTTCGCGAATCCTATGGTTGCATGTTCCTTACTTCATGATTACCCTAAATCCGATGCAATTCAGCGTTGACTTCTCCTCTACTATCGGAATTCTCCCTGTTGGAAAATCGCTACTCGCGATGTCAACAAATTGAAACTCCAATCTCTGAATCTCGATATGTCGATTCTCCGATGCACGTGTAGACTTGACTCCTCCACCTTCGATCCATCTATCAGGATTTCAAAACTCGCGGGATTGCAAGTTTTGATGTCGATGGACTCGGTTTTTTCCTTTTCTCGATCCTCGATAAGTTACCACCTGCACTCCACTAATCCCCGTGGTTCCACACTGCCACGTCACTGTCGGGATATCGCAGATCGCGAATCTGACATGCAAGCGATCTCTGTCATTGAGAACCCCTATTCTCTGATCCCTGATTCCTCAGAATCTCTTGACATGCATCCTTCAATATCAACGGTTCTGAGCCTATCAGGAAATCGCTCCTCGGCATATCGCCACTCCCCTTCCAATGACTTGGTGCTTCAACTCGCGATAGGCCGATATGTGATATCACGAGTAGATCTAACGGTCCCTGTGACCCTAGATCGACGGCGCTACTTCCTCCTGAGCTTCAAACTTCTAAATGCTCACACTGTAATCTCCGTGCACCTTTGCAAGATCTAACGATCCTCGGATTCTCGTGAAATCTCTCCAGGGGATTTCAACCGTCCGTCCTTCCTTCGATATTTTCTACGAAATGAATTAAACGCTTCCTCCCTGAAGACTTGTCCAGCCGCTCGCTGACCTGTGGTGCTTCTTCCAGGCTTCCCACAACAATACTTGCAAATTTCCTTCAGTGAACTTGTAGGCCTATCCCTCCTGATCTTGCCCTCGGATTCACAAAGTGTTGAAGCTTCCTCGATCCTGTGCACTCTTGCAGCAGCAGTCTTTATGGATCCATGCTCAGAATCGAAACTCTGAGACTTAACTTAGCCTGCACACGCCTTGCACAGCTCCGGTTCCAAATATGCACTTCTGAGATGAATGAGGACAAAGGATTTCTCCAATTGAACTCTGCAGTCACGCACTCCTTGCGGACAAATTCAACTACAGTCCTTGCAGGAATTCTCTGGTTCAACTAGAGAAACAATTGAAACTCATTCACTCAACCTCTCACAATTCAATTCAACTATGAAATCACATACACATCATATATATAAAGCGAATGCATGACCAAAAAACAAACATTCATGAGCACATCATCAACACAGAGAAATAACACCAGCCATGAATTTGAATCAGAACTCCACTCTATTAATTCAGAGACATCTATACAAGGGTGTTCTTGATAGATTTCTCTGCATGCTCCTCTCTTATGAATGCCTGATTATCCCCTTTTACAATGATACAAAGGAGGGTGTCTATATCCGTTTTCCCTCACAATTCTAAAGCTATCAAATATAGAATTAAATAGTCTATCTACATTACATTAAGTCTATTAAATGCCTTATCTACCTAAGGACGAGAGGTATCTGCTCAAGGTCCTTTTATAAATTACAAGTGTGCTTTAATAAATGACTTCATTTAAAAACTTGCACAACAATCCCAAAGTGTTTTCAAAAATTTGGTGCTAGCTTCTCCAGCTATTCTTCCACTCCACACTGGCTCGCTTGATGTGTTGGCGATCCTCCTGCATCATACTCCTTGGCTTGAAAAATTTCATGGGCTCCTGTCCATGAGCTCCTGCACGGTCTGTCCATGCTTCTGTATCACTGCTTCATTTTCCCAGCTACTCGAAATACTACTTTCGCCTGGTCTTCTTTCCCACTCGCTTGTCCAGTATACACTCCATCTATGGCTTCTCTGTAACTGGTAATTGCTTCATCCACTGGATTATTGGTTCCTCTGTTCTAGCCTCTGCTTCTCTAGCCTTGTATGGGTATAAATCTGAAACATTGAATATCAGAGATATCCTGATGTCATCTGGCAACAGAATTTCATACGCATTTTCTCTGAATTTTTTCAAGACTTTTCATGGTCTGATTTTCTTCATTTTCAACTTGTTGTATGTTCCCCTCGGGAACCTTTCTTTCCTCAAATGTGCCAGAAAAAGATCACCAACTTCAACTGAAGTTCTCTCCGATGTTGATATTCTCTGCGCTTGTATTCCTGGCTTGAATCAATCAGTCATTGCTTCACCTGGTCGTGAAGTTCCTTCATTGCTTCAGCGAATTCCTCTACACTAGCGCTGCTAGTAACAGTCTGCTCTGACTCCTTGAGTTCAGATACTCCTCTCATCTGTGTCCCATACACAATCTGAAATGGAATTTTGACTATACTCCTATTCACAGAATCATTGTATGAAAACTCGGCCTGTGGAAACACATTGTCCCAGCTGCTGTGGTGCTCTGTCACCAAGCTTCTCAGTAAATCTCCCAGACTCTTGTTTACCACCTCTATTTTTCCATCCCTGTGAGGATGGTAAGCTGAACTAAACTCCAAGTTAGTTCCTAGCTTCTTCCATAAGGTTCTCCAAAAATGCCCTATGAACTTCATATCCCTGTCTGAAGCTATGATTCTCGGCAATCCATGGAGTCTAACAACCTCTTTGAAAAACAAGTTCGCGATGTGCGTTGCATCACTGGTCTTCTGGCATGGTATGAAGTGTGCCATCTTTGAAAACCTGTCCACCACCACAAATATGGAATCAAACCCTCTCTGCGTCCTCAGCAAACCCAATACAAAATCCATAATGATTGCCTCTCATGGCCTCTCGAGTATGGGCAATGGATGATATAACCCTGCATTCTGTTTCCTCCCTTTTGAATGCTGACAGATCCTGCATATGTCAACAAATCGCTTAACCTCTTCTCGCATTCCTGGCCAAAAATATGATTCGCTCAGCTTTGCGAATGTTTTATCATGGCCAAAGTGTCCTGCTAATCCACCACTGTGTTTTTCCTTCAACAGGTTCTCCCTCATGGAGTAATTCGGAATACATAGTTGATTTCCTCTGAACAACAATCCCTCTTGGATCATATATTCTATCCAAGGACTCCTATCTCTAAGAAATGGATTCTCAACTGCTTCATATGCTTCCCCGAAATCTACATCTCCAACGTACATGTCCTTCAAATTTTCAAAACCCAAGGTTTTGACTTGGAACTCCTGCAACAACAAACATTTCCTGCTCAAAACATCAGCCACTTTGTTAGCAGTACCTGCAATATGCTTGATCACAAACATGAAATTCTGCATATACTCTATCCATTTTGCATGTTTCTTATTCAACTTCTCTTGTTGAATCACAAACTGTAATGCATGATTATCACTATATAATACAAATTCCTTGGGTATTAAGTAATGTCTCCACTTCTTCAACGCCTGTATGATAGCATAAAATTCTTTATCGTATGTGGAGCATTTCAGCTTTTCTTCATCTAGCTTCTCACTGAAATATGCCACTGGTCTGTCTTCCTGACTCAAGACCGCTCCTATGGCATACCCACTTGCATCACATTTCACCTAAAATGTCTTCTAAAAATATGGCAACACTAACACTGGTTGCTTTGTGATCTTCTGCTTCAACAGATTGAAGCTTTTCTCAGCCTTTGCTGTCCAGTGAAAAAAATTATGTCGCTTTTTGACTGTGTCCATCATTGCTACGCTAATTCCACTGAAATTCCTAATGAACTTTTGGTAGAAACTAGCTAATCTGTAGAAACTCCTCACCTCGAAAACATTTCTCGATGATGGCCAATTCTTAATCACTTCCACCTTACTTGGATCCATTTTCAACTCATTTGCCAATATAAAAAAACCCAAATAAATGAGCTCTGTTTTCATAAATGAGGACTTATTCATGTTGATCAACAACTTCTCCTATTGTAGCTTCCTCATCACAATGGCCAAATGTTCCAAATGTTCATCCTTCATCTTACTGTAAATCGATATATCATCTAGATATACAACTACAAACTTCCCGATGAATTCCTTCAGGACTTGATTCATCAGCCTCATGAATGTACTCGGTGCATTCATCAAGCCAAATGGCATGACTAGACATTAATACAACCCTTTGTTTGTCTCGAAGGTTGTCTTCCATTCATCACCTTCCCTCATGCAAATCCGATGATATTCGTTCTTCAGATCAATATTTGAAAAATAATTTTCCCCGCTTAGGCAATCCTTCAAATCATCCATTCTCGGCAGTGGAAATCTGTACCTGATGGTAATTTTGTTGATCACTCTTGAATCAGTGCACATCCTCCAACCTCTATCCTTCTTCGGACTAAGCACTGTCGGAACAACACATGGACTCAGGATTTCCCTGACTAATCCTTTGTCCAACAAATCCTGGACTTGGTTCTTAACCTCCTCATTTTCCTGCAGCATCAATCTGTACGCAGCCTTATTTGGAAAACTAGCCCCTGGTATGAGGTCTATGTGGTGACTTACACTTCTCATCGGTGGCAACGAATGAGGTAGTTTGTCCACTATGATATCAGCGAACTCTTCTAGYAGTTCMTGAATCCCTTCTGGTAAGTCATCCACTCCTGTGTTAGTCAGAATAATCCTCGGCTTCCTGACCACAAAGAATTGTGGATCTTCCTTCTTCTCCATCTCYGTGAGAAGTTCCTTCCCACTCRTGAGAAGTATTGTATTTCTCACCTCCAGCTTTACCTCCTTATCTTTTATCGGAAGCAACCTGTGTGTACTCCCATCCTTMTCCAGGGTATATGTGTTCATTCTCCCATCATCAACCACATTTCTTTCATATTCCCATGGTCTACCCAACAATAAATGACATACATCCATGGGAATAACATCACACAGAATTTTATCATTATACCCACCTATCTTGAATTCAACTAGACATTGTTTAGTAACACTCACCTGATGTCCTTTTTGTAGCCATGATACTTTATATGGACTCGAGTGATTAGTCATTTCCAGCTCCAGTTTCTCCACCATCTCGGTTGAAACTAGATTATCCGTGCTTCCGCTGTCCACAATGACCTTGCATTTCCTGTCTCTCGTCTTGCATGTGGTTCTGAATAGTATGCTTATTTGAGATGTGTCCTCAACCTCCTTCTCAGGTGTCAAAATGACTTTATGCATCCCAAGCGATCTTCCTCTTTCTGCATCTTCATTCTCAGCATCACGCTTCTGCGCTTCAGTGATGTGCGCTTCCCCGCTATCCTTATTTTCCTCTGGACACTCGAATGACTTGTGCCCATTTTTCCCACATGTGAAACATGTGATAATTCCACCTCATCATCTTCCTCTACCTCTGGTACGAGGAAAATCATTTTTGTCAGCATACCCGCCACCCTGCTCTGTATGTTGCGCCCTCTGTTCAGCATGTGCTCATCGCTGTGAGGTTCCACCTCTTTCAATCCTACCCTAAGTTTTCTTCCATTCCTCCTTGGGTTTCTGGAACTTCTCCTGTGCAACTGCCTTGCCTCTTGGCTGACTTCTGCCTCGGCCTTGCTGACCTTTCTTATGTCTCATATTTTCTTCTTCTTTCAGAGCCATCTGATAAGAATCCTCAACTGTTTAGATGGTCAACATGCTCAATTCATCCTGAATGTCATACCTCAGACCATTCAGATATCTCGCAACCTTCTCATCATCTCTCTCCCGATGACCTGCTCTGATATTGAGCTTATAAAACTCTTTGGTATATTCCTTCACTGTCATTAACTTCTGCCTCATGTTCTGCATTCGCCTGAACAACGTGATCTGATGATCCCTTGGGATGAATTTTGCCTTCATTTTCGTGATCATCTGATCCCAACTTTTGATCTTCCGTTTACCTTTGGAACATCTATCTGCATGTAGCTCGTCCCACCATAAGGCTACATGTCCCTTCAATCGGGTAACAACATGTCTAACCTTTTTATCCTCTTCGATGTCTTCATAATAGAAGTAGGTGTCAAGAGCACGAATCCAATCTAACAGCTCTTCTGCATCCAAACTCCCTTCATAAGATGGAATGTCCATTTTTGTCTTTGAACTCATCCTGGAAATGGCCTTGATCAATCGCTCGGTTGAAGCATCTCCTGCTGTAACCTCATATTCATTTCCAACTTCCTCTTCAACCTCGAAATCACTAAGATCCCCTGCACCAACTCCACGTCTTTGTGTTGTCTCCATCTCCTCAAGCCTTGCCTGGAGATCTCGCATTTGCCTCTCCATTTCTAGATTTCCTGCTAGCCTGCCTCTTCTCCTCACCTCCCTGTCTTCGGGATCTGGTGACTGCCTTTCTCTTCTGGGTGGCATGGTGTATTTACTCCTTCTCCTTCTTTTCTATAGAAATTAAAGGTAAACCTCGCTCTAATACCACTCTGGTGCCAACCGAACTCCTCGAAGCTCGATCGCTCTCACAGGATCTTCTCCCTCCAATTGGCCCGAAGAACTTCAAAGTTTCCTCTTATTCCCTATTAGGAACATCTCTTACCCCCAACAAGTCTCTGAAGATCTCCCTCAACGGTCGGGAAATTGGGCTTTGCAATTTCGCTAATCCTATGGTCGCATGTTCCTTACTTTACGATTCCCCTAAATCTGATGCAAGTCAGCGTTGACTTCTCCTCTGCTATCAGAATTCTCCCTATCGGAAAATCGCTACTCGCGATGTCAACAAATTGAAACTCCAATCTTTGAATCTCGATACGCCGATTCTCCGATGCACGTGTAGACTTGACTCCTCCACATTTAATCCATCTATTGGGATTTCAGAACTCACGGGATCGTGAGTTCTGATGTTGATGGACTCGGGTTTTGCCTTTTCCCGATCCCCGATAAGTTACCACCTGTACTCCACTAATCCCCGTGGTTCCACACTGCCACGTCACTGTCGGGATATCGCAGACCGCGAATCTGACATGCAAGTGTTCCCTGTCGTTGAGAACCCCGATTCTCTGATCCCCGACTCCTCAGAATCTCCTGACACATGTCCTTCAAGGTCGACGGTTCTGAGCCTATCGGGAAATCTCTCCTCGGGATATCGCCACTCCCCTTCCAACGACTTCGTGCTTCAACTCGCGATAGGCCGATATGCGATATCACGAGTATATTTGATGGTCCCTGTGACCCCAGATCGGTGGTGCTACTTCCTCTTGAGCTTCGAACTTCTAAATGCTCACGCTGTAATCTCCGTGCACCTTTGCAAGATCTAACAGTCCTCGGATTCTCGTGAAATCTCTCCAGGGGATTTCAACCATCCGTCCTTCCTCCCTGAAGACTTTTCCACCCACTCGTCGACCTGTGGTGCTTCTTCCAGGATTCCCATAGCAATACCTGCAAATTTCCTTCAGTGAACTTGTAGGCCTATCCCTCCTGAGCTTTCCCTCGGCTTCACAGTCTTTATGGGAACTTCTTGCACGCACTTTTTTGCGACAAATCTTCAAACACGACAAATTTTTGAAGCTTTCTTGACCCTGTGCACTCTTGCAGCAGCAGTCTTTATGGATCCCTGCTTAGAATCGCAACTCTGAGACTTAACTTAGCCTGTGCACGCCTTGCACAGCTCCGGTGCCAAATATGCACTTCTGAGATGAATGAGGACAAAGGCTTTCTCCAATTGAACCCTGCAGTCATGCACTCCTTGCAGACAAATTCAACTGCACTCCTTGCAGGAATTCTCTGGTTCAACTAGAGAAACAATTGAAACTCATTCACTCAACCTCTCAAACTTCAATTCAACCATGAAATCACATACACAGCATATATATAAAGAAAATGCATGACCAGAAAACAAGCATTCATGAGCACATCATCAACACAAAGAAATAACACCGGCCATGAATTTGAATAAGAACTCCACTCTATTAATTCAAAGACATCTATACAGGGGTGTTCTTCACAGATTTCTCTGCATGCTCCTCTCTTCTGAATGCTTGATTCTCCCCTTTTACAATGATACAAAGGAGGGTGTCTATAT
>ML831132.1:9523-37939 GCA_009831015.1 Picea engelmannii
ACCTAAGAACATTCTAGAGGAGGAATCTTCTAGAAGTAGAACCTTCTAAGAAGTCCTCTTACATTTATTATATCTAACTACCATAGTGGGCTTTATTTAATAATATAGTGGACCTAGTCCACCTTACATTGAATGACCTCCACAATTATCACTATGGGCCCTCTGGGCCCCCCCACTACCTCTCTAGCTATCTTACAAAGAGGGGGGACACCCATCGTGAGAGCTTGGAGGTTTCTTTCGACCTCTCAGAGTTTAGCTACAACTACCTCATGATCCACTGCTATTTGAGCATCTCCATGACACCCCAGTGTCGGTATCTCTGCCGGACATGTTTCTCCCCTATCTGCACAATGAAACATTACGTCTATTAAAAAAACTTCTATGTACCCCCAAAAAATAATATACATTTGAAATCAAAAAGCACTTGACAATATTATTTTTGGTTTCTCACCTGACACATCCTAGTCCACCCCATATGGAAGGACCAGGTCCATGCTCCCCCGAAAATCCACTCTGACGTATGGTAAGTCTTCTATCACGATAAATTGACATCTCAACCAAGCGAAGAATTCACCGGTGAACCTAAACGTTGATTCTGTTCCTAGCCTCAAAGATAGAATAATCCATCGCTCCATACGTGGTTCTCCCACTGGTCGTACTGCCAATGCAATCTGTGGTTGCATCTGAGGGATTCATTCTAAGAAGAATGAAACCATAAATGAATTGTATCTGAACTGCTTCTACTGCCCTTCTTTGCATCTCGTAATCTGCTCCTTCACATTCTGAAGGAATCCTACACTCCAGTTAAATAGAGTTGGCTCTAGACACTGTAAACCATAGGCCACCTGTGATCTTGAAACTAAGTGCGAGTTGGTACTACCCGCCATACTTGTAATGGAAAATATAATGGATTGAAGAGGTAGATCCCTGATGTCTTTGATGGTGATTATACCTCCCACTAATCTTGATCCTGGGACACAATGATTTGCCAAGTAATATTCTACAGGCATGGGAAGTGCCCTCTGTCCGGATAAAATAACGGGGGCCACTCTCTTTGAGAGGCCGGTCAGGAAGTACACATCTTCCAACTCAATGGTAAAAATTTGCATTCCAATTTTACATCCCTATTCCACAATTTTCCATAGCCTGGTCATATACTCGAGAAGAAGAACCTCTTTCTTCATCTTTTGCATCTTAAATAACTTGAGGAGACTGCAATTCCTCAATGTGCCCCTTGATCAAGGGTTTTGCAATGTGGCCACATCATTTAGCTCATGCTCTCTTTCTTTCTGCTCTATTGGTGACGGAAGTCACTCCTGGATTGCTTGCAGGAGCAGAGCCCGACGCCCATCAGTTTATGTCATGGTTTGTGTATGGAAGAGGTGATCAAATGGAAGTAAACTCGGACGATATTGTTTTGACTCCAAAACTAGGCTCGACATGCATGGGTAGGTGAGGTCTTGGACATACTTCAGACAGTGAGTTGTAGTAAGGGTAAGTAGGGGGGAAGACTTATATCAGAGAGATGCAAAGGTCTGTTGTCAACATCAGGTTTCTAGCAGACTGTAGGAGAGTGCATTTAAACACGAGATCATCTTACATTCAAACACAGAAAACTAGGGAATACAATAGTGTCAAAATAAAACCTTTATCATAATGCAACTGCAATAATTCATGTGAATCGGTCAATCATGAACTCCCTCAGTATGAGATGAAAACTAGATGAAATAGGGAAACTGTCTTTCATAAAACCAGAAATCTTACATATAGATGCATAACCAGAAAACTAGAGCGTCTTTTAAAAAATTACAATCGGGAGCCTCACTCTAACATCAATAGATTACAAAATACAAATATTGAGTCTATATACTCAGCAAAATTCTCCTATCAGAGTCATGTTCAGTCATCCAAGGTGTGGTGTCCCTTTAGCCGAATTCAGACGAATCACTTTCGTCAGACGCCACCTTAACTGTGCATGGCTCCTGCAGGGGAGATAGTTGCAACATTAAAGGCCAACATGGCATGCACAGAATTTCTCTGGTCAGATGAGGACCAGCCATGACCCTTTGGAGAAAATCAAATTATAGGACCGTCTCGGGAAGACTATCTGTCGGAACCCCCATACCTTGCATTCAATAAGTGAGTTGAGGTTTCAACTACCTCTGTTCAGCTTCATTTAATTCTTTAGCGAGGACTAGGATCGAAGTCGGGCTGAACTAGTCTTGGAGGACACAGTATTCCCTTCTGTGGCAAAACCTGACACTTTGACACCTTTTCATAACTCTCTTCCTTTCTCAAGTGACCGCGGGCCCCACTTTCGATGCTTTCTGCGCTATCGAGGTTTGAGATTTCGAGATGTGGAACAACATGAAACTCTCACCCCTTGAAATTTCGAATGTCAAAACGTTGATGCGACTAGATCTTGCGCCATGCATCCTCTGGATGGACGGCTGCTATTCTCCCCTGCACACTATGGGCGCGATCTATTGTGTTAACTTCAGCGCAACTTCCTTATTCACTATTTCCCGCCAACAGTTGATTTGCTCATATGGATGGATCTATACCGTTGACACTATAATCCTGCCCGCTCGCTTGATTTTAAGTCCAAAAAGGACTTTTTCTGTGCGTTGTGCTTGGGCGCTCCTCGTGCAACCGATAGACTTGGATATCCCATTGCCGAAGACAAGAATTGTCGCTAACATATAGGCTCCATGGGGGATAGAGTCGTCCCTGTGATGCTCTAAGAACTCATTCTGCAGTTTTAGTGCCTTGCTATTGGGCTATGGAGTCATTTACTAAGCCGAAAATATACAAACATAAAATGAACAAAGAACTAACGGACAATGTTTACAAACAAAGGAGCCGTCTAAGGCTCAAACGAAACATTTCTTTAGAAAATGCCCATTCACTGGGCTGTTGAAAACCTCTTCACCCTCCAGATCGTGCAACTAGTACGTGTTGTTTGAGAAGACCTCAGAGATTTTGAAGGGGCCAATCCAGAGGGCGTCAAAGTTGCTATGTTTGCCCTTATCCTGTTTGGGTGTATCCCACTTAAGTACCAAATCCTCGATCTTGAACTCCTACTTCCTAACCTTCCTGTCAAAAGCCTGTTTGACCCTTTGCTGATGACTATGAGCAGTGTCCCTCACCTGTTCCCTGATCTGTTGTACTTCTACTATTTGATGAATCCTTCTGATCATATGATTTGGCTCTCCCTCATAATCTTGAAAGAAATTCGACACAGGTAAGGCAAGCTGAGTGGGAAAGACCGTCTGTGCTCTGTAAACCAGCTGAAAAGGCGAGGTGCCCAGGGATTTCTTCGTTGTCACTCGATCAACCCATAAAGAAAATTTCAACTTCAACTCACAGGCCCTTTTGTTGTCCTGCAATATTCTTTTGATGATCCTTATCAGGCCCTTGTTGGAGGATTCAACTAAACCATTTCCCTGGGGATAGTAGAGGGTGGAGTGAATTAGTGAGATTGGGAACTACTCACAGAACTTAATGAGAGGCTCATATTTGAAAGAAGCAGCATTATCAGTTATGATCCTACTGGGACAGCCAAATCTGGCTATGATATCCTCTAGGAAGCTGATAATTACTTTGTGGGATGTACTTCTGGTAGGGACAGCTTCTATCCATTTGGTGAAATAATCTGTTGTAGTCAGGATCCATCTGTACTGGCCACTTGAGGGAGGATGAATCTCCCCGATAAAGTCTATCCCCCACTGTTGAAAAGTTGCTGAAGCTATCACAGGCTTCAGTGGTAGTGGCCCAAGCTGCTATTTACCTTAGAAATTTTGGCATTTGATGCAGGCCCTGATTTTTTTGCTGACATCAATGAATAAAGTGGGCCAGTAATACCCAGTCCTAAGGATTTTGTGAGTTGTGGTCTTCCAGAAATGATGCCCCCCACAAAGGCCTCTGTGGAAATCAAACTTGACCTTCTAGGCTTCTAGTAGGTGTAGACATCTTAGCAGCACTCCTAGGGGGTCTGTCCAGTATAAGACTTGCCCAATGAGGCAATATTTGACTGCCTTGAGCTTTAAAGCTATTGCTTTACTTTTACACATTCCATCCGGGGGCTTCAACTCCCGCAGAAAGTACAAAATGTCATGATACTAGGCACACTCTGCCAGCAATATGCCTTCCTAAGATCGTTGACTGGGCAACTCAACTTGCTAAATTTGTGAGCAGGTATTGATGAAACTAATGCCCAGGGCTTCGTAATTGGATTTAGCCAGTAGCTTGGCTAAACCTTTTCCCTTAACCAACTTGGTGGGCTTTATCTCCAAGTCAAATTCCAGGATTCTAGAGATCCATCTGCCTCTTCTCCCATCTATATTAGGCTGTATAAGGATGTCCTTCACAGAAGTCGAAGGAACGTATGCGGTTACCCTTGAGTGCAGGACATAGACTCTGAAAGCTTTGAGAGCTTTCACTAAGGCATAGGCCTGTTTCTCCATGATTTCATACTGTTGACGGGCGAAACAGTCCGTCCATCAACTGGGAGAGTGGAACCGGTCCGAGGTTGTCTAAATAACCCAAGCCGTTTGGAATGGACCACCCTAACGATTTTAACGGCTCCGTTGGCCGCTCTAAGGTCTTTTAAGAAAACCGAAGAGAAACTAATCTAAACTAACTAAACTAACTAAAACTAAAACTAACTAAAACTAATAAAACAAACTAAAACAAACTAAAACTAACTAAGAAACTAAACTAATAAAACTAACTAAAACAAACAAATTAAAACAAATAAAAGAAACTAAACTAATTAAAACAAACTAAACTAACTATTACACTAATCTAATTAAAGCAAACTACTAAATAAACTAAAACTAAATATAACTATTCTAACTATTCTATTATATAATCTACTAATTACTATTTTAATAACTCAAATCAACTATCTAATCACTAGCTACCATATTAYTTATTCACAAATGTACACTATAAACAATCTACAGATTTGATCAAAACCTRCAAAACTTAATTGATTACTGCCCTAAGACAGCAAGGTATGTTTTTTGATTTTTTATATTTTATGAAAAAGAAATAAAACTACTGAAATTAAACAATCTAATATAATTTCTGAAATTAAACGATCTAATATAAATTTAATTCAAATTATATCTAAACTGAACTACTTAATGAAAATAGCGAAGAAAAGATTAGCTAACTTGAAAGCGCTCCTAATTTGTCCTATGCGTGATGACTCGGAAGCTGGTCGGAGGAAGTAAACTCGCACTGGATTGGTTCAATAGCTTCTCATAAACGATCGGATGTTCTACTCTTCGAGTTAGTTTATAGGACAAACAAGACATAAAAATATCATAGCAATTATAAGATATATAAATCTCTGCAAAAGGGAAACCTGTTATGCAAAAATCTATATTATTTAATTCAACTCATGAAGAAGATAAACCTGTCATTCACAAACTGAACTAACAATTGTTATGTATTTTTATACAATTATAAGAAACTGGATATGGATTACTGTGATAAAATTATATCATTTGCACATGATCTAGATAGCTAAAGTAGTCATAAATCATAAACAAAGTGATATACAAAACATGAAACAAAACCTTGATATATTGAGAAGCTAAAGCTGTGAAAAAACATCAATTCTGCTCCAGTCTGTATTAGAATTCCATATCCTTGTTCTCCCACAAATGAGGATGAACATTATTACAAAAATCATAAGTTTATATAAGTCTCTCCATAGGGTAAAACATCCCTGTGGATAATTATCAAACAGTTTTACAATAATCAGGGAAAAATCCCAAAATCTACTAAACTAAGCAACTGAAATGCAAGTGAAATCTTTGAGAGATCCTCCAATTTCTCATAAACTCAACTGCAATTTCGAATTTACC
Organism: Picea engelmannii; assembly: GCA_009831015.1. NCBI lineage: Eukaryota > Viridiplantae > Streptophyta > Pinopsida > Pinales > Pinaceae > Picea > Picea engelmannii. The sequence continues at coordinate 15,403 of ML831132.1, forward strand.
TACAATAGGACACAAATATCAAATTAGAAAGATATTTCAGTAACAAAATACAAAAAAATTGACCCTACAGACTTAGCTACAGAATCATCTGATTCTGTAGCTAATCTAAAATAGCATATAGAATCAGATAGAAATCAAATGAAATCTTTTTTGTTTTTTAAACAATCCAATTTAATTCTTTTTTAACAAACATCAAAATCGAATTACTAATGGCTCAAGAAAATGTATCATCCAAATCAAACCAAATCAAAAGGAATGAAATCGAAACAGGATAAGAATGCTCTATTTTTAGTTGCCATTAAATTGGGTCAAATAATAACCACACTGTTTCATATCCAAATGAAATTACAAGTAAATCGCATTATATCCAAAATCGATATAGTTATAATCGAACTCAATCATAATTGATTGGTTACTGCTGTGCATAAAATTCATATTGTTTTAATCAAATATCAAACTGTTACGATTATAATCAAAATGAAATATGCATAACAGTATCCACAAACTTTGCCAATGTTTTTGGTCGCATGAGTGTCATACAGTTAACAGATATGACCAAAATAATGATCGTAATCATCATTGACTCGTTATAGTCATAGAAATAGATTGATATCATTCAATTAAGTGCAACGATAGGTAAACTATTTCAATTGTAATCGAAAGAAATCATACTCAATGAATATCGACCCAACGATTTTCGTGACTGATCAGCACACAGTCAACAGACAGGGGCGTGATAAAATCAACAGAATCCATGAACTGGGCACTAATCGACACAAATCTTCACTGAGTTAATTATAGAAACAAATCGTAATCCTGGGCATAATCAAGTTCATTCCCAAATCAAAATTAAACAATATATGAATCAAACTGATCATATGGTCAAACTATGCGAATCGATAGGTTGGATATAATAGTCACGATTCGAATCGACTCGCAATTTAGTCATGCATCCAAAGAATGGTACTCGAATTGGTCAAGAAGACATGGAATATACAACAGTTAACCATAATTTACCAAACATATCATATATGACCAAATCGAAATGAAAAATTAACTGATCTTGAAACTGATATACCACAAAAGACCTGTGTTTAGAAAGTATTGACAAGTTCGATTATTAACAGAGTATTCAATTAAAAAAAATAAAATCTATCCCGAGATCACTCGAATCAAAGCCAAATCCAATCAAACTCAAACAATAATGAAAATTGATTTATCAAATCAAAATTATATACAAAAGTGCATGCTTATGCGACAGAGCAAACCATGGTGTAAACAGGGTTTATGATCATGTCATATAAATGGGTGAAAGTCATACCAATGAGGTTGATCTAGCTATGCCAATTTTGAATTGACGAATGTTGTTGCCGACTCCACGTTCTTGAACAAAATCGAACATGTTGTTCGCTGCTTCTTATCAGTGGATGGAATATTTGCCTTTTGATTGGTGAGCTTTGCAATCTGATCTTCCAGATCATGAATTCTGGATTGCAACATTGGAACATCAATGTAATACCTTTCCATCCATGCACCGCACTGATCACACGGTGGAGCAGCTAGTTGAGATAGGACAGGAGGGGGTTTCGACGAGTCACCAGGGGTTTCACAGGCCATTTTGATGCCAGGATAATTTGGATCATCTCGTAAACACGGTGGTAGGTTCTTGACAAAATCATATGCTGGTTTATCACACAGACCTTCGGAATAGGGATACTCGCTTGCTAGGAAACGTTCAATTTTCGAGTCAGATTCTTCACTGAGCACGATAGGGTCAGGGTTGACAGGTGCTTCTGGTTTGTTTCTTTCCATGCGAGAGATTAACCGAGCATTCTACTTGCCTTTAGAATTGGCATTAGGTTTGGTCTTAGGCTTTTTAGCCATGGGTTTAACATTCTCCACATCCTCGGTGACAAAATTGGGTAGGTCAACAGATGGCTCGGGTAGGGGTTTGGGTAGCAGGGCACTGTAAGGGATAGGGGGTACCGACTTGGTTTCGCTCACCACAGGTTTGTCAACATGTGGTGGGCTTGACTCATCAAAATTATTGTGTTTAAGAAAATCATTCCAACAGTCCCGACGCAACCCCAAATGACAAACCACAAGCATTTTGATTAACCCAAAATGAAATAAGTTGTTCTCGGCCTGATTTCATTTATACCTTTTGGACATTTTAAACAGACTCCTATGCAGGTAAAAAGGCATATTAAGTTCATAGCCTATGAAAACCATAAGCAACCGAAGGTGATACAGGAAAATGAAACCATACATGCCCTCGCAGGCAATGAACTGCTTGGTTACTATGAGCAAGTCGTGCCAGCGCTGCTTAAGCATGTTTGCAGGCAAATCCTTGTCACAAGAGCTCACTCTTCATGACTGAAAGAGTAACGTCCACAGGACATCCTCCACTTTACAATTTTTCGACCATCTCTGTCCGACAGCAGGCAGACCGGTGGCTAGACTAAGGAATTTCTCATCAATTTCCAACTGCACATCCCCAACTTTGGCTCGACAGCCATCGAAGGTTAATGCAAATTGTCGACCCACAACAGGGTTATAGCCATCAAACTTTCTAATGAACGGGAGCCATACGAATTCCTCAAGATCACTGTAAGCACCATTAAACATCAACAATGCCTGGCAGCCATTGGGTTCAGTCCTCACGACTGGCGCCATGGCTCGGGCTCATGGTAGGGTTCGGATAAACACACAGGAGCAAAATCATTTTGGCTAACAGCTATGAGAATGATGGAAGAGGGGTGAATCAATATGCGCGTGCGAAGGTGGTGGGTTAGTTCACCGCCATGCAAAACATTAATGGCACAGTACCATGCTGTTCCATCAATCATAACATGAACCAAAATATTCGACCAACCTATGGTTTAAATGGTAGACCATTATATCAATGTGCCAATGCATAGTTTGAAACCACGATTGTTCAACGTAAAATCAAACCTATAGTTTTGAATATGCACTTGTAATAATTCAAACCAATAAAATCAAAATCCAAAAGTTTAATCAATGCACCATTGTATAACTCCAAACATTGCCATTCAATATGAAATAAAACTCATGCGTTTGTTACAAAATACAATGTTTTGATCAAAGTTTTTCAAAACAAGGTGATAATAGACAAATCGATTAAGCCAAAAACTTTAAAATCATAAGGATCACATTATATAAAAATCTTTAATCCACCATGACCCTTATGTAATCAAGTATAAATCATAAATTTGCATGCTCAAAGCCTTATCAATTGAATCAAAGTCAAGTTGCGCAATCAAAACGATGATAGGCTAATGGACATAGTTTTGAAAAATAAACCAAAGGTAAGTACCAATCAACATATCAATGAGCATACAACGAAAATTAAAATAATGATGAAGGGGTTTTCATGCTTTCAGTTGTGAAAACTAAATTAAAGCCAATTTGCAAATGTCGCTTGAAATGAAAACATCGTCTCTTTGCAATATGCGACAGAAATTTGAAGTTCAAGAGACATAGGTGTAGGCAGCTTTTTGGGCAATTAAAAAAAAAATTGAATTGGCTGCCAACAATGGCGACACATTGGGAGAAGCAGTTATCTCTGTTGAAAGAAACAAATTCAGATTAGGACAGCAGAGAAAAATTCAACTCAGAAACAACCACCATAAAATCGTACAAACATCATCATTTACCATCTTTTCCAACGATGTTTTAAAAGATGCAAACTAATAACAGTCTTAAGATCAGCAAGTCACGATATAAGTGATAAAATATTCAATACTGTTGGCATGGCCACTGCTGCCAGTAGGCGTCCATAGCCTTGACAGGGTTGACATTTAACCCACTCGGACATATGTATCCTGTCAAGAAGTTCTAGATTAGAGTAAAGGACTTTTTAAGAGGTTTCTTATAATTTTTACAGATTTTTGTTTACCTGACATTGCTTCGCTGCCAGCAGGCCTGTTCAGTACCCCGACGAAGTTGTCTTGGTGCCATGCTTGCATTTACCATCGGACCTGTTCAGTATCCCGGCGGGTTTACAAACACTTCCCACAGATCATATTAATAATTTTGTTTTCTTTTGTGTATAGCTGAGCGGGGTGACGCTAAAAAATCTTGATATTTTAACATATTTTTCAGACCTCATCAGAATTTTTTTAACACCATCCTTTATTCAGCTCCAGAAATGTTTTATTTCTAAAACAACTTGCTATGACAGGGAGACATCCTTTTGAGTCATTCCTTTACGGAAAAGGGACATCTTAAAAAGATTAAAGATGATCATGACAAAATTCACTCAGAGATTGAAATTAGAAAACTTCTTTCAAACCACAAAATTTTCAAACATAAATATCAATTTAAGAAATATATATCACTGATGTTCGTACAACTTTTCAGGAGTTATTTCAACGAAGAAATTTTTCTATGATCTGAATCTGAATTGTTTTAGTACATAGGCATGCATATCTTTCAAAAACATCAAAAATAAATTAATCAATCAAAATCAAAATCAAAACAGGAAAAATAAAAGATGCAAACCAAAGAAATATTTACATAATATACAAGGGTAGTAATCAAGCAAAGTATCTTTTCAGGGCTTGTCCATTCACCGGGTAGGTGTCAAGATGCCCTTCAAGATTCTGCAATCGAAAGGAACTAAGACCCAACTTTTCAGAAATCAGAAATGGCCCAAGCCACAAATTTTGAAACTTGGTATGCTCGCCCTTTCCTTCGTGCAGTTTGTCCCACTTTAAGACGAGATCGCCTACCTCAAAATTCCTATCATAAGCAGAACTAGAATCGAACCAGCTTTTAATTAGTTGTTGATGTTGATCTAACTTACGCTTAGCTTGGGTTCTTGCTTCTTCTAACTTCATCAAAGTGTTAATACGGCTTTCTAAAGGGGGACAATCTTCTTCTTGAAATTTTTGTGACAATTGAAGTCAAGGAAGAAGAATGTGAGCTGGCAGAATGGCTTCTCTGCCATAAACCAGAAAAAAAGGGGAGTTACCTATAGCAGCTTTGGGTGTTACCCTATCAGCCCACAGAGCATTCAGTAGTGCATTGTGCCAGTTCTTGTGATTTTCAGCCACAGTTCTCTTGATAATTTTGATCAAGTTTTTATTTGTTGATTCTGCTAAGCCATTACCCTGAGGGTAGTAACTAGCAGAATACTTCAGATTTATTCCTTTCTCTAAAGCAAACTCACTCATCTCTAGAGAAGAAAAGTACGAAGCGTTATCAAAGAATAGACAATCAGGGATACCAAAACGAGTGATGATATTCGAGTTTAGAAAAGCAATCACCTGACTTGTATTAACAGTTCTTAGCGCGGCAGCTTCAGACCATCGAGTAAAGTAATCAGTGGTTGTCACAATATACTTGTGTTGTTGTGAGGATGGAGGGTTAATAGGACCAATGATATCAAGGCCCCATTGCTGGAAAGGAGAATCGACTGTGACGGGTTGCAAGGGGAAGGCTGGTTTCTGCAATCGCCCTGATGCTTTCTGACAAATGATACATTTACGGCACAAGGCATGGGCGTACCTAAAGAGTGTAGGCTAGTAGTAACCGGCTCTTAAAACCTTATGAGCAGTGGTATCGCCACCGAAGTGACCACTATATTCTCCTGCATGCAACTCAAGCAAGACCTTTTCTGCTTCATCCTTTTCGAGACAACGCATCAGTACGCCATCAAAATTCTGACGAAACAATATACCGTTGACTAGATGAAAGGAGGCGGACTTTAGTCTCAATGCTCTTCTTTTGGCGGGGTCAAGGTGACGGGGTGCTGATCCATGTTCAAGACAAAATCGAATATCGTCATACCAAGGACTTACGAGGTTTTGTGTGCAACAAATCAAATTCTGATCGCGTTGTTCTAGGTCTGACGTATCACTATCTGTTTGTTGTTCAGTTTCTGAATCAACTACCAACTTACACAACCCTTGGACTCTCGCGATCTATGTTGGGGTGATCTCTAAGTCATACTCCTGCAAGGAGGTGACCCAGTTGGCTCTTTTCTCTCCTAACTCCTTTTGCACTAACAAGTTTCTTACGACAGGGTAGGGAACGATGACCTTTGTCCTTGACTTCAAAAGATATGACCGGAAATGCTTGACTGCCTTGAAGACAACGTAGGCTTGCTGATCGACCACTGGGTAGTTAAGTTCAGCACTTTCAAAAGCAGAGCTCATAAAGGCGATGGGTACTTCGTTGTTCTCGGAATTCTTCTGAATTAGGACCGCGGCATAAGAACAATCAGAGGCAAAAGTATAGAGTGTAAAGTCTTGAGAGAAATCAGGGCTCATGAGAGATGGAGTGTCAATTATGGCCTTCTTTATATCGTTAAAATCTTAGTTTTCAGTAGGTCCCCAGCGATATTGGGTTTCTTTCTTAATCAAGTTTTGGAGAGGCCTGACCATTTCGGAGAAACTGGGGACAAATATTCTCACGAAATTGATCTGGCCTAAGAAGGACTACATGGATTTTTTGGAGGAAGGTGGGGGAAGTTTAGCAATGACTTGCATCCTCTCAGGATCAATAATCATTCCATCACTAGACACAATTAATCCTATTAGTTTTCCCTATTCTACTGCAAATATGGACTTCTTGGGGTTCAGGGAGATGCCGTATTTACGACATCGTAGCAGAACAACTCGTAAGTGAGCTATATGATCGTCTTTGTTTTTTGAATAAATAGTTACATCATCTAAGTAGACTACTACGGAGTGATTGATTAAGCTTCTAAAAGCAATTTCCATTGCTCTCTGAAAAGTAGCACCGACGTTAATCAATCCAAAGGGCATTTTGCGATAAGCATAAGTGCCCCACGGGGTGCGGAAGGTAGTTTTTAGTTGGTCTAATGGAGACATCAAGACTTGGTTGTACCCAGAGAAACCATCCAGTAAGGACAACCTCTCGGAACCAGATACTTGTTGTAAGATCTGTTCCATGGGAGGGACAGGATAATTATCTTTGTCAGACGCTTTGTTGAGGTTTTGGAAATCGACACAAAGTCGAATTTCCCCGTTTTTCTTCCGGACTGGGACGAAGTTGGATACCCATTGAGTATGTCTAATAGGAAAAATTATTTTATCACCAAGGAGTTTATTCAATTCTTTTTGTACGGTCGGTTCTAGCTTAGGATGCATTTTCCTCAGTTTCTGTTGGAAAGGTAAGGTTTGGGGTTTCATCGGGATGACATGCTGTATAATATTTGGATCAAATGTCTTAAGATCATCGTAAGTCCATGCAAAGACATCCTTAAATTATTTAAATAGTTTAACAAAAGAAGATTTTTCTTGTCTAGAACATCCCAAGCCTAAGTTGATACACTGCGGATTTTCACTAGTCCCTAAAATGACTTTTTCATAAGACAATGAAGAACTGTTGGTTTTGCAATTGACCGTCTTTATAAATTTATCTTCAAAATCATAAAACTTTTCTAGTCTAACAACAGATTTGGGTATGAGATTTACCGTGTTCGATAGAGCTTCAGAAGATTTCAGATTAGGTATTACCGTAAATTCGTGCAAATTATCATCTTGCATTTGTTCATCTATCACTGATCCTTGAAAGGTTTCTTCCATGTGTAGAAAGTTAATGATCTGTTGATCATCGTCAAATACTCTCCAGTTTGTGATATTGTCTGGAATAGATGGTCGAAACAACAGCTCCACGGAGAATGCATTTGGGGATAGGCCATCTGCAGGAAGAAGTTTAGAGGCAACATTAGCTAATAGATCTGCTTCAACATTATTTAGCCTAGGAATGGAATTTATATTAAAAGGAGAAAATTTGTTCATTAAACTCCATACCTCCGACTGATAACATTTGAGATGAGGGGAAAGATAGTGTATGGAATCTCTCACCTGTCTAACCACTATTTTAGAGTCGCCGAATATAGTCAGATTTTGAATGTGCATGTCCAAGGCTTTTTTGAGACCTTGTAGTAAAGCCTCATATTCTGCGATATTGTTAGAACATTCAAATTCTAGTCTACAAGCCAATAATGTTTTATTACCTGCCGGATCAATAATGATGCAGCCTGCACTAGCTCCTTCTTTAGACTTGGAACCGTCAAAATATAAAGACCAAATTTGATTTCCATCAGGTTCACAGGACTGTTGGATGGAAGCTGTTGGTTGCGTACATGCTAGGATCTCGGCCTGATGTTGCGGATTGTCGATAGGTGAAACTTCAGCCATGAAATTTCTGAAGTAGGTGTCCATTCCTTTGACTTCAGGTGCATCAGCGAGAGGTGTGTACGGTTCATTAGGATCGTTCAAGTCTGTGACCGTGAACTTGAGATAACGCTCATGATTCACCCTGATCTTGTTGGGCTTACCATTTTCTGGAAGCCATAAGTGAGACCAGTCTGTAGCGAAGTAACCTTGTAGCTGCTCCGACCAGTCCCTACTCACAAACATACCATACACTTCGGGAATATCTACCACAATTATATCAATAATCTGATGGACCTTTGGGTTAGACAATAATCTAATCAATACATTTTTTAGTTTGCCTATAACTTTAACGTTTGATCGATCAAGTTGTATAATTTTCAAAGAAGATGGTTCCACTTCAATGTTAATCTTTTGGCAGACCGACCAAGGCATCACATTTGATGATGCTCCTGAGTCAAACATACAATTATGCACATTTCTGTTGAAGATTTCGAAAGTTAAAAGAAAAGGAGGTACATTCTTACGAGTATTCAAAGTGGTAGCTTGTGATTTCTTACTTGTGTCCTCTAATGCTACTTTATCTGAATTATTTGCACTATTTACATTGTTATTTACATTTTTATTTACAGAAGTTATAGGAAGGCTCCCTTTATCTTGAGAATCAGGATTGTTTGTGGAAGTCTTCATCGGCACTTTGCTTTGCACAACCTTATTGCTATTTGAATTACCATTCTTGCCATTTTCTGAAATATTTTGCAACATCTTTTGTAACAAAAATGGAAACTTCAACAACTCATAAATAGAAATGTTAGCCCTTAATTTCTTAAGATCTTCAACAACATCATAATCTAATTTAGGGCCAACATTACTTTTTCTAGTTTCAACTGATTTAGATGGCTTTGGAGGTAAAGTTGCAGTGTTTTCAGCAGGAGGTTTGTTTTCCATCTTACTCCTAGTGTTGTAAGGGTGAACAGTCTCGAAGTTGGCTTGGAAGATGCTATCCGAGAGGTGTCCAAAAATATTTGGAGAAGACTCTTCTTCTTGAATGGTTGCCTACTTGACTTCCTCTTGACGAATATCAGAAGGGATCAAGTCATCCTGGGCTCCTAGAATTGTCTGGAGAGCACATTGCAAACTTTCTAGGTTCAAGCCTTTAGGGTTTGGGTTAGGCCGGTTGTTTTGAAAAGGCTTTCGGAAAGGAGGTTTGTAGGGTCCTTTACTCGAAGAGGCTTCTTCAGTTGACCTTTTTAAATATATGACTTGATTAGACAATTTTTGTACAACTTTGGTTAAATTTTCCAAATCAGAGTTTTCGGGTTGTGTTTTGTTTTGTGTAGGTCTGGGTAGAATTTCAATCTTCTTTTTGGAAGAAGAAACAGTCTCAGTTTTGTTGCTGGAAGAGTCCTTAAGGCTAAGTATGTCTTTTTCAATCTGAGTAGCCTCTTCAAAGGCTTCTAACAATGTGGCCTTTTTAGAACGTTTGACCCAAATAGTTATACTTTGATGTAGAGCTTTAGTGTAGTAAGCTATTACAAGACTCTCAGCAGGCATAGACTCTGCAGGGATTCGATTTTTAAGTGTTAGAAATATTTGATTGAAATCTTTAACTTTTTCTTTTGGGTTCATCTTTAAACTCGAAAGATCCATGACTAAGACTTCCAGAGGTTTACCATCTCTGAATTTTTCCAAAAAACAAGACTCAAACTTTTCCCAAGATACTGTGGTATGGGGCTGTTGAGCGAAGTACCAAGTGGATGCGTTACCCTCAAAGGTGTAAGGGAACAACCTACAGACAACATATTCGTGTTCAACATTACGGAGCCTAATGGCTAACATAAATTTTTTGATATGATCTTCAACTATCTGTTTTGAATCAGGATCAAACTTAGGTAGCCATTTCTCCGGGTGCTTAGGTAAAGGGTGCTGGGCTCTAGGTACAACTACAACATCTTGGTCCAACCATGATCTAGCAGGGTTGTTCTGATTTTCCATTGGGGTAGTGGGTGTGGAAGGCTGAGAAGGTGGATTGCCTTCGTCAGAAGAGGAATCTCCTCCAGAAGAGGAAGGAGATGAAGGAGGTGGTGAAGGAGGTATCCCAGATCCTCCTGCAGCAGGATTTGTGTTTGGATCTGTAGGATTCACAATGGGATCTATATTGCCTAAATGTTCTCTGATATCAGAGAAATCTAAAGGTTGACCCCATGGGCGGTTTGGTCACCTAAGACTAGCTAAGGCACTATGTGTTTTGATAAGAGATTGACGAACGATCTCTTCGAGATCACCACCTGTAGGATTAGGGGTTGCTGGCTCAACTGTGATTTGCGGATCCTCGGTTGAAGTAGTTACTGTTTGAGGGGGGATATTATCTTGTGAACGGATTCTAGTCACTATAGGGGTGCGAGTAGGTGGAGGAGGAGTCTTGCGACCACCTCATGCCATTAATTAAGTTCAGGCCCTCCTTCTAGCGCCATTTGTTGATGGGCGAAACAGTCCGTCCGTCAAATGGGAGAGTGGAACTGGTTCGGGGTTGTCTAAATAACCCAAGCCATTTGGAATGGACCACCCTGACGAGATTAACGGCTCCGTTGGCCGCTCTAAGGTCTTTTAAGAAAACCAAAGAGAAACTAATCTAAACTAACTAAACTAACTAAAACTAAAACTAACTAAAACTAATAAAACTAACTAAAACTAACTAAAACTAACTAAGAAACTAAACTAATAAAACTAACTAAAACAAACAAATTAAAAAAAATAAAAGAAACTAAACTAATTAAAACAAACTAAACAAACTATTACACTAATCTCATTAAAGCAAACTACTAAATAAACTAAAACTAAATATAACTACTCTAACTATTCTATTATATAATCTACTAATTACTATTTTAATAACTCAAATCAACTATCTAATCACTAGTTGCAATATTAGTTATTCACAAATGTACAGTATAAACAAACTACAGATTTGATTAAAACCTGCAAAACTCAATTGATTACTGCCCTAAGACAACAAGGTATGTTTTTTGATTTCTTTTATATTTTATGAACAAGAAATAAAACTACTGAAATTAAACAATCTAATATAATTTCTGAAATTAAACGATCTAATATAAATTTAATTCAAATTATATCTAAACTGAACTACTTAATGAAAACAACAAAGAAAAGATTAGCTAACCTAAAAGCGCTCCTAATTTGTCATGTGCGTGATGACTCGAAAGCTGGTCGGAGGAAGTAAACTTGCACCGGATTGGTTCAATAGCTTCTCATAAACGATCGGCTGTGCTACTCTTCGAGTTAGTTTATAGGACAAACAAGACATAAAAATATCATAGCAATTATAAGATATATAAATCTCTGCAAAAGGGAGACCTGTTATGCAAAAATCTATATTATTTAATTAAACTCATGAAGAAGATAAACCTGTCATTCACAAACTGAACTAACAATTGTTATGTATTTTTATACAATTAGAAGAAACCAGATATGGATTACTGTGATAAAATTATATCATTTGCACATGATCTAGATAGCTAAAGTAGTCATAAATCATAAACAAAGTGATATACAAAACATGAAACAAAATCTTGATATATTGAGAAACTAAAGCTGTGACAAAACATCAATTCTGCTCCAGTCTGTATTAGAATTCCATATCCTTGTTCTCCCACGAATGAGGATGAACATTATTACAAAAATCATAAGTTTATATAAGTCTCTCCACAGGGTAAAACATCCCTGTGGATAATTATCAAACAATTTTACAATAATCAGGGGAAAATCCCAAAATCTACTAAACTAAGCAACTAAAATGCAAGTGAAATCTTTGAGATATCCTCCAACTGCTCATAAACTCAACTGCAATTTCGAATTTACCTACAATAGGACACAAATATCAAATTAGAAAGATATTTCAGTAACAAAATACAAAAAAATTGATCCTACAGACTTAGCTACATAATCATCTGATTCTGTAGCTAATCTAAAATAGCATATAGAATCAGATAGAAATCAAATGAAATATTTTTTTTTTAAAAAACAATCCAATTTAATTCTTTTTTAACAAACATCAAAATCGAATTACTAATGGCTCAAGCAAATGTATCATCCAAATCAAACCAAATCGAAAGGAATGAAATCGAAACAGGATAAGAATGCTCTGTTTTTAGTTGCCATTAAATCGGGTCAAATAATAACCACACTGTTTCATATCCAAATGCAATTACAAGTAAATCGCATTATATCCAAAATCGATATAGTTATAATCGAACTCAATAATAATTGATTGGTTACTGCTGTGCATAAAATTCATATTGTTTTAATCAAATATCAAACTGTTACGATTATAATCAAAACAAAATATGCATAACAGTATCCACAAACTTTGCCAATGTTTTTGGTCGCATGAGTGTCATACAGTTAACAGATATGACCAAAATAATGATCGTAATCATCATTGACTCGTTATAGTCATAGCAATAAATTGATATCATTCAATTAAGTGCAACGATAGGTAAATTGTTTCAATTGTAATCGAAAGAAATCATACTCAATGAATATCGACCCAACGATTTTCGTGACTGATCAGCACACAGTCAACAGACAGGGGCGTGATAAAATCAACAGAATCCATGAACTGGGCAATAATCGACACAAATCTTCACTAAGTTAATTATAGAAACAAATCGTAATCCTGGGCATAATCAAGTTCATTCCCAAATCAAAATTAAACAATATATGAATCAAACTGATCATACGGTCAAACTATGCGAATCGATAGGTTGGATATAACAGTGACGATTCGAATCAACTCGCAATTTAGTCATGCATCCACAGAATGGTACTTGAATTGGTCAAGAAGACATGGAATATACAACAGTTAACCATAATTTACCAAACATATCATATATGACCAAATCGAAATGAAAAATTAACTGAGCTTGAAACTGATATACCAGAAATGACCTGTGTTTAGAAAGTATTGACAACTTCGATTATTAACAGAGTATTCAATTAAAACAAATCAAATCTATCCCGAGATCACTCGAATCAAAGCCAAATCCAATCAAACTCAAACAATAATGAAAATTGATTTATCAAATCAAAATTATATACAAAAGTGCATGCTTATGCGACAGAGCAAACCATGGTGTAAACAGGGTTTATGATCATGTCATATAAATCGGTGAAAGTCATACCAGTGAGGTTGATCTAGCTACACCAATTTTGAATTGACGAATGTTGTTGCCGACTCCATGCTCTTGAACAAAATCGAACCTGTTGTTCGCTGCTTCTTATCAGTGGATGGCATCTTTGCCTTTTGATTGGTGAGCTTTACAATCTGATCTTCTAGATCGTGAATTCTGGATTGCAACATTGGAACATCAATGTAATACCTTTCCAGCCATGCACCACACTGATCACACGGTGGAGCAGCTAGTTGATATAGAACAGGAGGGGGTTTCGACGAGTCACCAGGGGTTTCATAGGGAATTTTGATACCGGGATAATTTGGATCATCTCATAAACACGGTGGTAGGTTCTTGACAAAATCATATGCTGGTTTATCACACAGACCTTTCGAATAGGGATACTCACTCTCTAGGAAACGTTCAATTTCTGAGTCAGATTCTTCACTGAGCACGATAGGGTCAGGGTTGACAGGTGCTTTTGGTTTGTTTCTTGCCATGCGAGAGATTAACCGAGTGTTCTTCTTGCCTTTAGAATTGGCATTAGGTTTGGTCTTGGGATTTTTAGCCACGGGTTTAACATTCTCCACATCCTCTGTGACAGAATTGGGTAGGTCAACAGATGGCTCGGGTAGGGGTTTGGGTAGCAGGGCACTGTAAGGGACAGGGGGTACCAACTTGGTTTCGCTCACCACGGGTTTTTCAACCTGTGGTGGGCTTGACTCATCAAAATTATTGCGTTTAAGAAAATCATTCCAATAGTCCCGACGCAACCCTAAATGACAAACCACAAGAATTTTGATTAACCCAAAATGAAATAGGTTGTTCTCAGGCTGGTTTCGTTTATACCTTTTGGACATTTTAAACAGACTCCTATGCAGGTAAAAAGGCATATTAAGTTCATAGCCTATGAAAACCATAAGTAGTCGAAGGTGATACAGGAAAATGAAACCATACCTGCCCTCGCAGGTAATGAACTGCTTGGTTACCATGAGCAAGTCGTGCCAGCGCTGCTTAAGCATGTTTGCAGGAAAACCCTTGTCACAAGAGCTCACTCTTCGTGACTGAAAGAGTAATGTCCACGGGACATCCTCCACTTTACAATTTTTCGACCATCTCTGTCCGACAGCAGGCAGACCGATGGCTAGACAAAGTAATTTCTCATCAATTTCCAACTGCACATCCCCAACTTTGGCTCTACAGCCATCGAAGGTTAATGCAAATTGCCGAGCCACAACAGGGTTATAGCCATCAAACTTTCTAATGAACGAGAGCCATCCGAATTCCTCAAGATCACTGTAAGCACCATCAAACATCAAAAATGCCTAGCAGCCATTGGGTTCAACTCTCACGACTGGTGCCATGGCTCGGGTTCATGGTAGGGTTCGGATAAACACACAGGAGCAAAATCGTTTTGGCTAACAGCTATGAGAACGATGGAAGAGGGGTGAATCAATATGTGTGTGTGAAGGTGGTGGGTTATTTCACCACCATGCAAAACATTAATGGCACAGTACCATGTTGTTCCATCAATCATAACATGAACCAAAATATTCGGCCAACCTATGGTTTAAACGATAGACCATTATATCAATGTGCCAATGCATAGTTTGAAACCACGATCGTTCAACGTAAAATCAAACCTATAGTTTTGAATATGCGCTTGTAATAATTCAAACCAATAAAATCAAAATCCAAAAGTTTAATCAATGCGCCATTGTATAACTCCAAACATTGCCATTCAATATGAAATAAAACTCATGCGTTTGTTACAAAATACAATGTTTTGATCAAAGTTTTTCAAAACAAGGTGATAATAGAAAAATCGATTAAGCCAAAAGCTTTAAAATCATAAGGATCACATTATATAAAAACCTTTAATCCACCATGACCCTTCTGTAATCAAGTATAAATCATAAATTTGCATGCTCAAAGCCTTATCAATTGAATCAAAGTCAAGTTGCGCAATCAAAACGATGATAGGCTAATGGACATAGTTTTGAAAAATAAACCAAAGGTAAGTACCAATCAACATATCAATGAGTAGACCACGACAATTAAAATAACGATGAAGGGGTTTTCACACTTTCAGTCGTGAAAACTAAATTAAAACCAATTTGCAAATGTCGCTTGAAATGAAAACATCGTCTCTTTGCAATATGCGATAGAAATTTGACGTTCAAGAGACATAGGTGTAGGCAGCTTTTTGGGCAATTAAAAAAAAAAATTGAATTGGCTGCCAACACATACCTGATCTCTGCATCTCTTAATGCCCTGCTAAAGAAGGCAATGGGTTGCTCTCGCCCTTCCTTATTTTTCTGCAACAAGACCGCCACTACTATATCAAAAGAAGCAAAAGAGAAAATTAGGAAGTCTTTGGAATAGTCAGGACTGATCAGCACAGGTGCCTCCATCAATGCCCTTTTTATTTGGATAAAATATTCCCTTGGTTTAGTAGTCCATTTTACTTCATTTCCTTTCCTGAGCATGGTTGTGATATGTTTCACCAACTCATCAAAATTTGAGACGAATCTCCTCAAGAAATTGATCTTTCCCAGAAAGGCCTGAACTTCCTTCTTGGATCTAGGAAGTGATAGGGTTTGAATCGCTTCTACCCTACTAGGATCAATTCTCACTCCCTTTTCTGATACTATATGGCATAATAACTTCCCCTCCTTCATAGAAAACAAATATTTCTTGGGGTTTAGGGATAAGCCAAACCTCCAGCACTTCAGGAAAATTTTCCTCAAGTGGCAGCAGTGCTCCTTGTCTGACCTAGAGAAGACCGTGATGTCATCTAGATAGATTACCACAAACTGGTCCTTCTCCATGATGAAGGCTATATCCATAGCTCACTGGAAAGTTGCTCCCACATTCATCAATCCAAAAGGCATTTTGGCATACATGAATGTACCCCAAGGAGTGGTGAAGGCTTTTTTTTCTCTGTCCTCGGGGATGACTGATATCTGATTATAACCAGAAAAACCATCAATCATGGATATCCTAGAGGCACTCGTTACCCTTTGCAATATGTGTTCCATGTTGGGCAGGGGATAATTGTCTTTCCTTGAGCTCCTGTTTAGGTTCCTGAAATCAACACAGAGTCTGATTTCTCCACTTTTCTTCCTTACTGGGACCAAATTGGCCACCCATTCGGAATATCTCAAGGGGACAATAATTTGGGCATCTAACAATTTCTTCACTTCTTTCTCCATGACAGGTAGCAACATGGGATTTATCTGTCTCAGCTTCTGTTTGAACGGTTTAGCCTCTTCCTTTAGTGGGATCTTGTGCTCAATGACAGTTGTGTCATAAGTCTTGAGTTCTTCGTATGTCCATGCAAACACATCAACAAACTCTTTTAGCAACTCAGTATATTCGGCCTTCTGTTCTCTGGTCAAACTGCTTGATAATTTGACAAACCTGGGCTCCTCCTGTGTGCCAATGTTGCATTCGGTTGTATCAACATATTCATTTGAAACCTTACCCTTTATGGCCACATCATTCCCATCGAACAGTCTTTCCAAGGGGACCAGTCCTCTCGGAATGTGATTGTTGGGCAGCTGAATAATCTTGTGATTAGCAATTTTATTTAAAAACACCTTAGGGCAAGGGTTACCTTCCGGGTTGGGATCCTGATCAATGTGCAGCGTAGAAAATTCATCAACATATTGGAGAATTTTTTTGATTTCCAGGTCATCTTCAAATACCTTCCAATGCTTGACATTGTTCGGTACAGAGGGCCTATATCTTATTTCAATGTCATATTTGACCCTAGGCGACAGAGGAACTTTGAGAAAACTAGCTGAGACAGCTAAAGAATCGGCTGAAGTATTCTCCCCCCTCAGAATGAAAGAAATGTTAAAGGCCAAGAATAAATTGTCAATTAGGTCCCATACCTGATTTTTGTAATTCCTGAGCCTGGGATTATTAGCACGATAATCATTTCTGACTTGCTGGATAATGAACTCGGCATCTCCAAATATTTCTATTTCTTTAATTCCCATTTCCTGTGTGGCCCTCATACCTAGAACAAGAGCTTCATACTCTGCCACATTGTTGGTGATTTCGAATTCCAGCTTGTATGACAGGGATATGGCCTCTTGAATAGGTGATATGAAAACCACCCCAGCGCCAGCGCCTTCGCTAGAAGAAGCTCCGTCAAAAAACATCTTCCAAATAGAGGTGGTTGGAGGGGGTACTTCCTGATTAAGAATGGGATTCTTTCTGATCTGTAAAGGGACATCAGGAGTTTCAGTGATCTGCAACAAACTAGACCCTAAATCGGTGTCAAGTGCAAACATGGGGTGATTAGTGGGGTTTGCTTCATCACTGACAATATAGGCTAGCTGGGCTTCTCTATATAACCTCCTTTGTTCCCCTCCAAAGACTGGAATGGTGGCATACGTGAGATCCATCTGCAATGTTCCCCCAAGATTTTTAATCCAAGATCTAGACAACAGCATGCCAAATTTGGGGGGAACGTCAGCTACCACAATATCCATGACCACACTCTTCATGGGCAGCTGAAACAAAGAAACCACCAGGTCTTTGATGAATCCTAGACACTGCACTCTTCTCGAATTGAAAGAGTACAAATCATGATAAGTTTTTGTCACCTCCAGTCCCAATTCTTCGATAACTATTTTGGGCATAAGGTTATGGGAAGCCCCTGAATCCATGAGGTAGTTATGCAGCACTTTATCATGTATATTCAGGGATGTTTATAAGGGAGGGGATGAATCATCTCTATATTCTACCATGGGCCCTAGGACAACTGCTGGCTTTTCATACTAGAGATTTATTGAGTTAGTGGAAGGCTAGGGGAGCTCAGATTGTAACAGCTTGGAGAGGGACCTTTTGAAATATTCGTTTTTAACTAGTTCCGATAGGGGTACAGGGATTCTAATCTTATGAATTTCATGCTCAAATTTGAAGGAAGGAATAGGCTTAGGAGCTTCCCTTACCTCAGTGACAGGTTCCTTGGCTGCTGGCGAAGCACTATGAGTTTTCGTTTCTTTAGTAGTGATTGTTGCAGCTTTAGTAGGCCTATCTTCTATGAGGGGCTGGTCTTGGCTGTCAAAGTCTCCTTCTTTCTTTCTTGACCTAAGATTGTATCTGTTAGAGGCGTGACCGGCCCTTTCTCCCTTATCTAACTCATGGATTTGAACGTTCATCAGGGATTTCTCATATGCAGACTGAGTCAAATGTGGAAGAGTAGGGGCTTCTTCAACACAATGAATTTCGGGGTCGAACTTGTCTATCTCCTCCCCTCCCTCATGAGTAACCAGGTTATTTTGGAGAGGGGTTTGAATCCTTTGATATTCTCTATCTTTTTCCCTTTGTTCCCTTGGGAAGGCCTGCGGTCCATTGTTATCAGGTCTCCTAAAACCTCTACCATCAGCATTCTAGGGATTTTTGTACATGGGCTTCCCTTCTAACTCCCACCTATCCATTCTAGCAGAAAGTGAATTTAGTATTCTAGTTGTCTCATATGTATGAAGGGGCAGGGGAGAGGAGCTATATGAGGAATTTTCAGGCCTCTTCCTGGATATGTTTCTACCAGCAGTGTTCTTGAGTCGGTCAACAACCAATATATTAGATTCTACCTCCACGGATGCATCTTGCATATGGGCTAGAGTAGTGGCTCTTCTTTCCCTGAGCAGGAGGCAGAAATCAGGATCAAAAGTGCTGACATAAGTGATATTTGCAGAGGCTTCTGAGGGTTTGATCTCAGCAGGGATTTTATTGTACATTTTATTGAATCTCTTGGAGAAGTCGAAGATACACTCTCCTTCTTTTCTCTTCAAAGACCCAAACTTTGTCATGTAATACATGAAGTCTTTTTTATCTCCCCACTGTCTCAAAAAAGCATTATCTAAAGCTTCGATCCCATCAATAGATCCAGGAAGCAGGGATTTGAACCATTTTCAAGCCTCACCTTGAAGGCTATGGACAAAAATCCTTATCCATACATCTGCATGCATGATGACATTATCATCTGTGAAATGGTAAAAGGCTTCTAGGTGTTCTTCTGCAGTTATGTCCCCCTCACCTGTAAACTTGGGCAGCTGCTTGAAGTAAATATTTGCTGGGAGGGTGTTGAGAGGCTGCGGTAGAACGAGGGGAGCATACCGAGTGACTATAATGGCCTCCATTCTAGTCATAGGGGGTTTTCTCCTGCCATAGGGATATTAGGTGGAGGAGAACTCAGAGGAGAAGGAGTTCACGAAGGGGCTACTGGGAATGAGTCCTGAAGTGGAGTGGGAAACAAGAGGGGATTTAAGGAGAAGGCTAGCGAGATCAAGTTAGTAGGTGCTCCTCTTTGCACGGGAGTAGTAATGGTAACAAGAGGTGGAGCAGTAAAGATAGGAGTGGGGAAATTTTCTGTAGTCCTGGGCCTACACCAAGGTACAGCCTCAGAGGAGAGGGGAGTGACAAGGATTTCTCCCTCCAGTCCTAGACCGGGAGGGGAAAACTCAACAGGAACACTCCCAAAATTCAGAAAATGGGAAACCCCTGAAGGAGGTCTAATAAGAAATTGAGGAGGAGAGAATGGAGTTCCTACAGAAGGAGATGGTGGATTACCTGGTTTGGCGATGGGAGCTTCTTCTTCGAAGGCCTTTCCTTTTCTGAGAACCACCTCTGGATCAGTTTTAGGTGTAGCTAGAGGCAGCTTTGGATGAGACCGTGTGTGTCTGCCTCTGAAAGCCACAATTAATAGAGCAGGTTCTCCCCAACGGATTTGTCGCAATGGAGTCGCCAGGTGCACAGTAGCAATCTTCAAAGGCTCTGATACCCGATGCACCTTCGGAATCAGAGCTTCAGTGTCGTTCAATCCCGGGGAAAATTTTCAATTTCGTCCCAGCCAATGGCACTCGAAATGTTGCCGACGGAAGTCACTCCTGGATTGCTTGCAGGAGCAGAGCCCAAGGCCCATCAGTTTATGTCACGGTTTGTGTATGGAAGAGGTGATTGAATAGAAGTAAACTCGGACGATATTGTTTCGACTCCAAAACTAGGCCCAACACGCATGGGTAGGTGAGGTCTTGGACATACTTCAGATAGTGAGTTGTAGTAAGGGTGAGTAGGGGGGAAGACTTATATCATAGAGATGCAAAGGTCTGTTGTCAACATCAAGTTTCTAGCAGACTGTAGGAGAATGCATTTAAATGCGAGATCATCTTACATTCAAACGTAGAAAACCAGGGAATACAATAGTGTCATAATAAAACCTTTATCATAATGCAACTGTAATAATTCATGTGAATCAGTCAATCATGAACTCCCTCAGTATGAGATGAAAACTAGATGAAATAGGGAAACTATCTTTCATAAAACCAAAAATCTTACATACAAATGCATAACAAAAAACTAGAGCGTCTGTTAAAACATTACAATCGGGAGCCTTGCTCTACCATTGATAGATTACAAAATACAAAGACTGAGTCTATATACTCAAAAAAATTCACCTATCAGAGGCATGTTCATTCATCCAAGGCGTGGTGTCCCTTCAGCCGAATTCGGATGGATAACTTTCGTCAGACGCCGCCTTAACTGCGCATGGCTCCTGCAGGGGAGATAGTTGCAACATTAAGGGC
This sequence comes from Picea engelmannii, assembly GCA_009831015.1. Lineage (NCBI taxonomy): Eukaryota > Viridiplantae > Streptophyta > Pinopsida > Pinales > Pinaceae > Picea > Picea engelmannii. Next base: position 36,367 of record ML831132.1, read on the forward strand.
CAACATGGTCAGATGAGGACCAGCCATGACCCTTTGGAGAAAATCAAATTATAGGACCGTCTCGGGCAGACTCTCTACTGAAACCCCCATACCTTGCATTCAATAAGTGAGTTGAGGTTTCAACTACCTCTGTTCAACTTCATTTAATTCTTTAGCAAGGACCAGGATCGAATTTGGGCTAAACTGGTCTTGGAGGACGTGGTATTCCCTTCTGTGGCAAAACCTGATGCTTTGGCACCTTTTCATAACTCTCTTCCTTTCTCAAGTGACTACGGGCGCCACTTTCGACGCTTTTGGCGCTATCGGGGTTCGGGATTTCGAGATGTGGAACAACATGAAACTCTCACCCCTCGAACTTCCGAATGTCGAAATGCCAACGCGACTAGATCTCGTGCCACGCGTCCTCTGGATGGATGAATGCTATTCTCCCCTGCACACTATGAGCATGATCTATTGTGTTAACTTTGGCGCAACTTCCTTATTCATGATTTCCCACCAATCGTTGATATGCTCATATGCATGGATCCAGACCGTTGACACTATAATCCTGCCCGCTCACTTGATTTTAAGTCCGAAAAGGAATTTTTCTGTGTGCTGCGCTTGGGCACTCCATGTGCAACCTGCAGACCTATATATCCCGATGTCGAAGACAAGAATTGTCGCTAACACACTCGATCATGAATTTTTCCGAATTTACCTACAATCATCAACAATAAAAGTCATTAGTCATGCTATTTTGACAATTTTTGGGCAATAAAAAACTTAAAAATTATTTGTTCTCTATTTATGATGCTAGTGCCCCCTTTACACTTACACCAGAGTTCCAATGCTCCCTTAAAAGGTTCACCAGGGCGTTATCAGTTTTTCATAATGCTCCCCTTACCCTTTTGGAGGAGCACCAAGGTTTTTGATCTTTTTTTGTGCTTTATGGGTAGCGCTCCCTTGACACCTACATCAGAGCACTTGCACTCACTCTTTAAGCATGGAGGAGCACTGAAAAATTGGGCAACACTCCCCCTATCAATCTAGGGGAGAGCCAATCCATTTTGGGCGCTTGAGACCTTCTAGGGCATCATCTTTTAAACCAAACAATTGCCTAAAAACAAATTTTAAACTATGCAAATTTAAGAAAGGAAGAAGAGCACGAACCCGATCCAGACGGTGAAAAAAATAGATGACCGTAGATCCGGCACCGATCAAAGCAAGAATCACCCTCCAAATCTCAATTTCTCCACTGCTGCAAATATTTGCACAAATGTAATGGTAAAAGACATTTTTACCCCATATTACTATTATAAAATTTCATTTTTTCCATAAACATAGTTTTTTCTGGGTTTTGAGAAATATTTTGGAGGCTTTTTTAATACCCTGGATGTGCAGTTTCGTCATTATTGGCAGTGTTCGGAGTAGTTTCATTTATTTATTATGTTGTTACATTAACGAGCATGGTCTTTCATTCGTTCTCACACTTGAAAAAACACAAGAATGCACTAGGTAACCTTTTATCTCTTTTTCGGACTCGCATGGATACATGAAAAAAGAACCCCCTAGAGTCATATTTAAGCTCTTTTCA